>BPTQ01000008.1:171399844-171588360 GCA_019973895.1 Chrysanthemum seticuspe
ATCTATAGATAACCATGTAGTAATATACATTAATCATCCTCATCATCACATGATCATAATGCTTCTAACATTCATCTTTGTTGTAAGCATACTTTACATTTTGATCAACCAAGAAAAGCTTGGAGATCTAGCCATCCTCATTCACCAAAGCATATCAACATATGAAGATTCAAGATCTCTTGATATCCTCATTGATTGAAGACTTCTTATTTAAGAAGATCATTTAGATTAGTCATTCATATCCATTAGACATTTATGTCATGGATCATCATTGTAAACATTATTGCATCATCACAACACTTTCACCAAACTAGATTAGATGGTTTATGTGTTTGTACCATAAAACACAAGGTTTGTTATGTTGGGCCATAAAACATAGTGGGAGTGGTTGTACCCTTGAAAAGAACTCGACATCTAGCTTAGTGTCGGAAATATTGTATAGGCGACGTTAGGTTGGTTCTACCTCGAACTAGAACCCGGTATTTAGCTTTGTACCGGAAAAAGTGTAAGCGACGATTGTAAGGTTTTCTCCGCCGAGAAGGGAGCTTGTTGATTTAGTGAAGTAACTCTCGAGTTGGGTACTCGGGGAGTGGAGTAGGGCGGAGAGGAGATCCGTGACCGAACCACTATAAATCCTCGTGTTCGGTTTTCACTTTCCTTTCTTTATCTCTTTACTTTTATAATTGCTTGTGATGTGGTTTGATGTTTATGCTTGTGTGATAACTTGGTTTACTATGCTTTATATTAGTCACAAACAATAATTGGTACTTTCATATTATAACAAGTTTCATAAACGATTTGATACAAAAGATCTAACGTTTTTAAACGGTAACGTATTCACCCCCTCTACGTTTTCACAATGTTCTTTTATCAATAAGACATGTTTCACTCTTGATATTCTTTTTCACTATGTTAAGTTTTAAAAGTACATGCATTTTAATGAGAAAATATGCATTGATATTCTTATTCACGTTGTCATTGTCATTTGGGGTAACTAGGAAGGATTCTAAATGAGATCATATATATTTTCTGATGATATAATTTCTATTTATAGTTTTTTAGCAACTTTTATATATGTCACTGATTTTGAAAGCTTATTTAGAATATTACTCAATCATGAAGGATCACATGTGTAAAATACATAATTATACTCACAAAATATCTATAAATACTCCTAATTCACATACATCTTCCAATACGAGTTTACACATGGCATCATCAAACCCTAAAAACAGAGAGCATGAAAACTCAAATACGGCTAAAACAAGTGCAAAGGTTAATCCTCCAACCGTTGCTGATGTTGATCCTGCAACGCAACCTACTCTTGAACCTGCACTGCATGATGGGCAGAGGAAACCATCAAATAACAAAGTTGATGATGCAATGAGATTTCTTGCATCGCTTTTTGAAGAAGGATCGTCTTCTCAACATGATAAAGGTGTGTCGTATAACTAGCGTTACCATCTTATAAATAAAATCATCATATATATTTCCTTTATAGTGGCTAATTTAATTTTCTATATGCAGGTGAGTTAGACACATCTGTTTTTCTTGATTGGCTTAAAGTAAATGGTGGGGATCCTGAAGAACAAGCCAAGATTCTAAATGCCGTTAAGTCGAAGGTGCTAAAAACAGAAGCTATGATCAATGAATTACGGGCAATGGGTCACGATTTGAATGATGACTACGTTGTCGATTTAAACTTCTTCGACGAGGATTGAACTCTCATCATCAAAGTTTTCTTCTCATGTTTATGTTATGTCACTTTTATTAATAAAATTATTTGAAGTTCAAGGCCTTACAATTTATCTTCATATAACACCATTTCTGTGATGAATATTATGTCTATTGTTATAAAAGTGTTTGAGGTTCAAATAATTATTTGTCTACATATTTATCATCAATAGTATCAAAATTAACTGGATGATAATCATGTCTTAATGTCATTGAATACGTCAATTAATATAATCAGATCTGTTTATGAAGGGGAAGATGATAGGTGTGTCAATTAATGTCATATTCTAATAGCGTTTCCAAATGACAAATCAAATTTCAAATCGCCATTTAACCAACATATCATATCCTTTAAAAAGTAATCAATGCAGTAGAAGTAAAAACTGGAACAAAACAAGGCCCATGTAAAAGCTCTTATTCTCTTATATTAGCCCAATACAGTTGTTACGCTATTAAGTTTGATGAAACAAATCGAACATATTAAGCTATGCACACTTATTTTCATACAAGTTAAAAATAAACGTTGACAATAAAATAGAACATATGATGAAATATATTACAAACGCTTACACATAAGTTCATAACATTGATCTATTTACCATTACATACATAGCATATCATTATAGAAAATAAGTGTTCATGCCATATACGGCCAGCCTTCATAACCACTCCAAAACACAAAACATACGACATAAGCAATCCAAACGTAATTTATGATGCTTCAGTTAGACATAACAAGTTCAGTCATTAACACACACACAAAGTTTCTTGACGCACGATTGCGGATGTCTTAACACATGTGGAATACTGGAATTTCAACTTTGTTACCTGAAGGCAAAGAGACGCTGACGTCTGGAACTTTTTTAACAAGCTTGAACCGGACCATTTTGTTATTTTCCCAATCACAATCTCTAACAATCTCTGTCCAGTTGCAATTGATTGTAACATGATTTTTGCTTTTTGGCCTGTCATTGTGGCGTTCCAAATCAACGTCAACATATAACTCCTCTTCTTCGTATTGCAGCAACGCATTGTGGTACTGCCACATTGCATGCGCCTTCACAAAGTCATGAGGAATGTTCTGCATTAATACGAGACTTAATGTAAGGAATAACCTTAGATTTACAAGTTCCAATAAATTATATATTAATATCAATCAGTCACTTACCAACCGCCTTCTGTCCATAACTTACGCCAATATCGGTGCGTAGAAACAGTCCCTCTCATTGTCATGTTCAGCGGTGTGTCCTTCCCATGCACACATATGTTTCATCCTCTTATCTAAATTTCAAATATACAAAAACAAAATTACGTTAAATAATTATCATATTCAAATGTTTTTATCTTGAGAAATAAGTACATATATTATTCCAATAGTTTCAGTAACATACCATTGTCAATCGGATTTCTCATGAAAGGGTTTCTGCAGTGTAGGTATATACGTTCTACAACATCATGACGCATCTCGACACCAGCTGCGTCAAATGGCATCAATGAAACAGAATTGTTTAGCAAGTTTGTCAAGACAAATCTTCAGCCAACAGTCAGGTTTTCTACGTGAACTAAAATATCCCATCCCTGACCACCGAATAGATGGACATGCCTATCTTCATCCAGCAGCACAATCCTACGATGAGCTACAGTTGCTACAACCACTCCACCCACAAGAACGCGAAAGCGATGATTATCAAATGAAGTAAAGAAACCGCTAGGAATGTCCTGCGTAACAGAGTTTATACAAAATAAAATGTTATTTACTAAATGGATTTTCATGAGATTTGTAATCAAGTTATTCAATTTAATGATTAGAGTTTAGTAATTACCGGTGATTGTTCAAGGTGTTGCAAAGTTAGCAAGCATCTTCGCTGTCTGTAACCTACGACAGCCAGGTCGTATCCATTGCACTCAGACCCATCATTGGTATACACTGTAACGTAGTAACAGTCCTCTTCTTGCCTAATAAAATGAAATGTCCCGACATTCGTGTACTTGCTGTCATCTAAAAATATTCGCCACTCACGTTCAAACAGCTTAAAACGCTTCCCACCAGCCATCTTTATGTAAACTTTATGTTTCGTTCCGCCATTATGAATTAAGTAAATCCAATTGTTCTTGGGTTTCAGTGGTCCCGTAAACAGAGTAGGAAGAAGCTGTAATTGAAATACATGCTGCATGTATTAATGTCAAGAGTTTCGAATAAACAACTCAATTAAATAACTTGATCGTACCACAAAATACCTGTAATGTTCGAATGTTAATTTGGTTTGCCTCAACCAGAAACTGCATCATCATTCTGTTTCATAAAACAACATACGTTCGAAGGGTCAACAAGTGTTCACATCAACAAATATATGCACATTCGTATATGTTACTACATACTAACTGTTGCACACATCTATAATCATTTAACCATTTGACCGTACGAATACCTATTTTTGTCCGTTCACCATATTATATCATATCACGCGCTTTTTCATATGGAAAACTTAAACGACAATCTACCCAAACTACCTTCCCGCCATAGTTGCAAACAATGTTCATACCGATACTCAGTGCATAATTACATATTCAGTAAGTATAAAACAAAGTCTTAGTAAATCGATAATATCTTAACCCATATAATTATTTAAAAGTACTAACTTCAACTGCGCACATATTTTCATACAATTTAACTACACATCCATTCTGAAATTGTTCCTCATATTGTGTAATCATATCTCCATGTTACAGTATATGTTTGTTTAGCTCTTGCACCTTTGATACAGCATCACACCCTTTTTCATATGCAACAACTAATCTATACTATACTAATCTTAGCCAAACTTATCCCCATAATTGCATACAATGTTAATACCTATATTAAGATTCTTAGGAAGATCTTGCTTAACTATCTAACAAAGTCCTGCTAAAATGATTCTAACATAACTCATACATATCTTTAAAAGTAGTATCTTCTATTTTTTATATGTTTCATATCATCTAACCTCACATGCAGTGTCAATCGGTATTTCACTTTAACAGAACCGTGTTTTTCCTTTGTTTTGCAATCTAACAATAATCACAAACATTAAAAATAGTTTGATCGGTGCTTAATCTCTGCATTATTAACACAAAATCATTCAAGAAAAAAAATAAAATAAAATTATTTGGAGAACCTGTATTCTTCAAGAGAGAGATGGAGGAGATCAGGTTGAATGTGTGTTTTGAAATTATTGGGGTAGTTAAACGTTAATTATAGCACCGCCGTTAACATCACATCTATCTATACACGTTAGTCATAGTCATGATGGTTTTTGTTGAATTTTTCCGATGCATCATCACTCAAGCCGTCAAGCGTTATATTGTAGATTTAATTACCATTTTTGTATAAGTTTATATAAGTAATTAAATTATATTTTCACAAAAGCACACAAGGTTTGTTTAGTAACATTTTATCACTTACATGTTTGACAACCAAGTGATGTGTGTGATACATACATTTGCACAAAGTGATGTGTATAAGTAATTTGTATTGACATTTGGACTTAATACATTTGACATGCAAACATTGCTTTTTGTCATATACAATTAAAAAAAACAAGGTAACCCAATTTTTTAAAAGGTTTTGTTAGTGTAGCCAATCAATGAAGATGAACTGCTAAACAATTTAATTGTCTATATCTCCCGGTTAATTATATACATTTACTAAGCAATGTCAACAATCATGACATTCACGATAGAAAGCATCTGTGACAGATTATGCGTACGTTGTTTTTGCTCTTGCCAACAAAAATCTAATGAGATCCTGATAAAATGAACGTCCGGTCACCAACACACACATGATGACCTCATAATGTTATTTAGAATTTGTGACTTATATTAGCAATAGCTTTTAGCAAGTTACTGATCACGAATATGCCATTACTTTACAAGATTTTTTATGTAATATTTCATATTCTACGGATGAGTCATATTATTTACTAAAGTATAATCCAACCAAAGCAACTCACATACATTAGTCGGTTTACTTTAAAGTCAATGCAAGAAAAACATGATACTACAAATTTTGTATACAACAATATGTATACAAAATTTGTAGTAACTAAGACCTTTAGTTACAATTAAAGTTTGTTTGACCCATATTCTTTTGTTTCTTTTAGACAATGTTCCGGCACCATGTTCGTATATTCATCTTTATCTAAACGAATAATTTATTTTTTACATTCTTTCCATGGTAAGTCAAAAATTATAATTTATTATTTTAAATGATAGGTGCATCTGTCTCTTTTACACACATTCAACCAACAACTAATCCAACATTGCCGCTTTCGAACTTAAATTGTAATTAGTACTTATACATTTACACAACCATGTAGATGTTTTTTCATAATACTTAAGCAACTATTTGCGTTTCATCTACACTATGCTATTGTATAATTGTTTTGCATATATCCTCCATCTATAGGATCTCAAATACATTTTTAAGTAACTATAGTTTACTTAATAACAATATGTATACAAAATTTGTAGTAACTAACACATTTAGTTACAATTAAATATCCTTTCACAAAGATCCTTTTGTTTGTTTAGAGAATGTTCCGGAACCGATGTTCGTATATTCATCTTTATGTAAACGAATAATTTATTTTTTACATTCATCCCATGGTAAAAGATACATTATGCTTTATTCTTTTAAATGATAGCTTCCTATGTCTCTTTTACACACATTCAACCAACAAGTAATCCAACATTGCCGCTTTCGCACTTAAATTGTAATTAGTACTTATACATTTACACAAGCACGTCAATTTTCTTTCACAATACTTATGGAACTAATTGCGTTTCATCGTTATTGTATCATTGTTTTACATATATCCTCCATGTATATCCGCCACAAATACATTTTAAAGTAACTATATTTTAATTAACAATATGTATACAAACAAATATTTCGTGTAATCAACTTTCAAATAAGTTGTATACAAATAAATAAATTATACAACAAATCATTTCCTAATATATTGTCACCTTCATATTCTATAAATGTATGTATGAGAAATTCTTTAAACCATAATTGTTAACATATTACGGATTAAAGGAGGAAAAAAAATGTCAAACTCAAACCATCACGACGAAGGTATGTTACAATCATAATCAATATTTTTCTGTATTTTTTTTCCGAATTTGTATAAATTTAGTTTACGAAACATTTATTTGCCTAAACAATAATACAGTCTATTCCTTTGAATGTATTATAGGACAAAATTTTGCATATGTTAAAGAAAGTGTTGCACCAACAAACACATTATCTGCCAACGAACATGGTGCAGACAAAACGGATATTATTGGTTTTTTTGAAGCATCAGTCGTTCATGACAAGAAAAATGAAACATCAACCATCTTGGAGAACGATTTTGTATGCGATCCTAAGGTGGGAAACGACGATCAAATACCACAACCATTTGAACCTGGAAATAGTACATACTATTATTCCGTAGATCCATATGATAACGGTGATCCATATATACTTAAAAGTATAATTGAGGTGAACTGTCATTGCCCTGTTTGTTCAGGAACTTGCAAATGCCCTCCTGGAAAATGCGAATGTTCATATTGCTCGCCTCCAACGCCATAATTTCTGTTCAATTTTTCAAATGAGAATAATTGTCTTTATCTTTTGAAATCTATTTATGATTATGATTATGATACAAATTATGCTGAATCATTTTTTTACTTTTAAACAATCAAAACATTGTCTAAAAAACTGACACTTTAATGCCCATAAATCGTTTCTAAAATTAGTATAGTCAAATACGCTATAAAAGATGTTCAACATTACATTCTCGCCACATTACACACTACAATGCCTCTACGATTCAACAATGGTAATCGTAGGATTAGAGCTTACACGTAAGTTTTTCTGTTTATTTCCCAACATTGTCGTAATGTACATCATATCTAATCGTTTACTTTTACATTCTAATAGTGAAGGGGGTGTTGCTCCTCCTACAATTGACATATGCATTCATCATGGAGGTAGAGTTGTAACTACAAACGTTTTTTATGATTATTGGGGCGGAGATGAAATTATGATATGCAATGTGTCAACACACAATTTAACCTACAGCAACGTTAGACGATTAGTTCGTCACCATCTAAATCAGTACACTGATGTCGTTGCTTACTACTTGCGTGTTCCGACTGTTCAAATGGAAGAAGCAGATAGTCTTCGTAAGATAGAACATGAATGGTATATCGATGGCTGGCTACACAACATTCAACTTGGTCAAGCACTGGATATATACTTAGCACATTATTGTTATCCTACCCTTATTGACCCAAATCGTCAAAGATGGGTACTAAGAAGATGGGAAACAAACGGCTGGATAAGTGGACATGTTGAAGCGAATCGAAGGGCTGCTCGGTTGTCATGTGAAAGAAAGAATTCATCACGTTAATTAGCATTCCATTTCATATTTTAAGTACACTACCCATTACAATATTTTCATCATTCATGTTGACTTTTTAAAATTTATTTGAAATAAGGATTCATTAAAAATAATGATGCGTATTACCATTCAGAAAGAACATGCCACATTTAAGGATTTATCTGCATTTGCAAATGTAAGTAACAAATATTAACATGAATTCATAAACAAATACATTTACACATTTTGTTTTAGAGAATGAACATAACCTTGAAAGCATATCAAATTTACAACTAAAATATGTTATTTCTACTATCCTTTCCAAATAGATACTTTAAAACTTCCAATAATACAGATATACACAAATTTTATTACAAACGCTAGAATCGAAAAAATATTCTCATAATCAAACATATTTGTTTACAATATATCTTGATATACTTTCCTATAATACATAAAATATTGAAACTACATAAATCCCATACTGATTCATACAATTCATTAACATAAAACATATACGAGTATGAAACCATGTTCAATATCAAATCATCATTGAATGTTGTATTCAGTTCTTATTATATAGAATTCAAACGTTTAAGACATTTACATTTACAAACTAACTTTTATTGTTTCTGTTCCTTTCAGCAGATTTCCGTCACAAAAAAACGACGAAGACTACTCAAAGATGGAAACCCTGCTGTGGGACGTGTTACTTCTGATAACGATTTACAAAAATTTGCACACCTATTAGAAAAGGTATGAACATATATCAAACGCTTCTACTAAATTGTGTTTACATAGTACCAACTTATATGATTCATGGTTAAACATCTTGATAAGAATCTGATGACGAGAAACCGCTGAGGATAAAGCGCAAAACCAAGTCTGCACAAAGGCGTGGTAAAAAGGAGGAAGAGAAAGAAGAAGCGAATGATGATTGTGGACTATTCCACAATTCGGTTTACTCTAAGTCTAAACAAGCTGCTAAAGAGGATGACAAAATATTTGTTCATTCTAATGATCATGTATACCATCTGGACGATTTTAGCGATGATGAACATTTACTTGATAAACAAGACAGTTTGTTTAGTACAAAAGATCACAAGTTTGCGCTTATTGATGAAGAAGTAGATGCACATATTCAAAACAATAACAACACAAACGACGATGGTGTGTGGGTTAATATCAACGATATTCCACATGAACCTTTTCACTCTTTAGATATTCATAACAACTACATTCATGAAGATGCCGAAAAAAGTTACAACAACCTTACGTGTCCGATGATGATGAATCGATGGGAAGATATTATACCGGGCATTAACATCACGCAGATGATTTTTAAATATTTTAGATTCCTAAAACATGATCATTTGTCAACACATGATCATTTAGATTATGAGTTGCTTATGTCATTCTTATAATTAATATTATTAATAAGATTTTAAGTTGATGATTTTTTGTAACTGTTACTTTGTGTGAATTTGTCATAACTTCATTACTTCCATATAGCAAGTCTTTTTTGAGTTCAAAATATCAGCATATTAAATGATTTACTATAACTGAAATAATGACACATTTCTTACTCCATTTAAATGATTTGGAAAATTTACTCTTCATATCATTAGCTAAATTATATCTTTTTCAAACTGTATATAGTAACTTTTGAATGAATGTCTTTACAACTTCATATCCATAACATATTTTCATACAACAGTTTTGGAAAAACATATCATTGTATAATTTCTCTAACACAGAAAACGATTGTAATCTATTATCATCATGGATGATGAAAACACTCCACCAAACAACAGAAAACGTTCTTCAGCTCATCCTGAGAATAGGAAACCAAAAAATGGACAAAGTTCGTCCATGTCCAACAAGATTTTCAAATCGTCTGGAGATCCAACTCAATTTTCAAGTGAGACTTTTGCACAAAATATGATTGTGCATTCCGGTTCAACAAACAGAAGAGTATCGCTGACAGAATTGTTGAATTGTAAGATTATCTTCAATAAAGAATTACACTTTTTATTCATAACATTTTTCTATCTATGGTACCTTTGTAACTATTTCTTCTTCATGCATTAGATAATCCTCTACATGTGGATATCGTTTCCAACAGACAGCCAACATCATCGACCAAAAATGTAGGCAGACCACCATCGGTGTTAAGTCATGAAAGGCAGCCTTTAACTGACTTGACTAATTGTTAGTTTCTTATAAATTATATGCAGAAACAAAATTCAGTTTACTACTACCTGTGTTGTTACTTTAAACTATTCGATAGTCATGCTTTACCACTAACTTTGCTATTTGACACAGGTCATCCACACCGACTAAATACATCATCTCTGTCACCAATGGCCACTAGAAGCTTACCTTTACACATTCATCAAGGTTTGCTTATTTTGCTTATATAAGTTTGTTTATAAACTTTGTTCAAGTGTAATTCGACATGGCTGCCTCATTTTAATTTTCCAACCTTGATTTAGGAAACGGGGTACAAAATAGAAGCACCTTATCGTCCTACAATAGTCAGCAAAGTCCTTTACAAAATGGTAAACTATAAGCTACAATATCAATTCATTGCTTTACGCTTATGTATGTAGATTACTTAAATTATTGTCTATTTATTTTGATATGATCTTAGACGTATATGTTATGTTGCAACATCTATTGAAATATCAGCTGAAGCTTATACTCCGCCAATGAATAGTTTGGGAAAAAAACAAGCGCATTTTCAAACAGTAACCAACGTACATATTATACATATGTAACACATAAGAAATTTTCATTATATGGTCACTGATATTCTTCCACTATACTTATCCAACTGTTTGAAAATATAAACGCCTGATATACTATGTTGAATGTCAAACGTAGGCAGCAATGGTCACAATAGATGCAACGTGTCGCCTTACAATATTCTCTCAACTCCTTTACAGCATGGTAAACTATAAATATAATATTTAGTTTTTGTTATTTTATGTTTAAAAGTAGTTTGTTTGGTTAATGAGTGTTTTGTGTTACAAAAACTGTTACAGCTACATCTCACGTTGCGCAAAACACTCAAATAACACCACAACGTATCACTACTTCAGTAGATACTCTGCAAAGAAACACTTCACCATTGTCAACGCATAAACAAGGTACATATTATACGATTCACAGCCAACCGTAGAGAATCTTATTTGTTTTTTTTCTTCTTTGTTTCAGTTTTTTACTTTGTTTTTCCGTTATGTTTTGAGGAAACTGTTATAATAAATTTCTATATAAATAGGCATCAATTCTGTGAACAAAAACACTCCTCAATTAACTCCTGTTGGCACACTACGCAAACGACAGACTCCACTTACTAACGTTTCAACGGGTACGTTTCAAAATTAGAGATACTGTTTTCATGCATTTGTTTGACCCATATAATTTAACCATGGTTGTACTATTTTTGTTTTCACAGTTACTTTTCAAACACCTGTCATCCGTCAATGTACTGCACGTCCAAGAGGTGCTGAATCTTCTGGGGTTTCAAATGGCATTCGTGGTTTAGCAACAAAAAAATCAACATTCGAACAAGGAGAATCTTCAAGAAGACAAAAAAGGTCTACCAGACCAACGTTACAGTCTCACACTCCGATTGTTTTCAATCTTGATGAAGATGGACCTGTCAGGAAAGTTTACGACAAATACGTCGGTATATCTGAAGGTATAAGTCAGTAATATTCTTCTATAATTGCACAATTTTCATGGTGTTTCTTAGAGTAAAATTAATTAAAATATATTATTTTACGTGAGTGCAGAGTACTATGACATTGGCGATCCTACGTTCGAGTGTAAAGAATGCCGTGCCCTGTTATGGGAAGCAGAAGCAAAACAAGGGAATGCTAATCCGGAGGGAAAAGCTTATTCCATATGCTGTTCCAAGGGAAAAATTTCTATTCCACAAGCACCTCCTGCTCCAAAACAGTTAGTTGATTTATTCTGCAATGACGACATCAAAAGTGAAAATTTCAGAAAGAACATTAGAACGTACAACAGCATGTTCGAGTTTACTTCAATGGGTGGCAAGGTTGATGACACAATCAACAGGAAAGGACGAGGTCCCTATGTTTTTCGTTTACATGGTCAAACGTACCATAGTATTGGTAGCTTACTTTCGGAAACTGAGACTCCTCCAAAGTTCGCACAGTTGTATATATATGACACGCAAAACGAAACCGACAATAGAGCGGCTGCTTTAAGGTAAGTGACTGATTGACGTTTTATTATTGTGATAAGGTTTTAAAAGGTACCTTTTTTAGGGGTCATTTAAGCCCTTATTCGGTCACTTCTGTATCCGTTATTGCTTAATATCGTTCCTTTTCACTTTTTAGGTCTCTTGAAGGCAAAATGCTGGAATGATGCTTATTTGGACGAAAAGGCGCGAATATACGAAGAAAATGGCCAAAGTCAGAATCGAGACACTCAAAGCTGCTGAAACATAAGGCGACGGCGTCACTGCATATCTGCGACGCCGTCGGGAAGGAATTTTGCGACGGCTCAGAAGCGAAATTGCATGTTTTCAAGGGACGACGTCAGGTTCTAAAGGAGTAGGCCGTCGTTACTCAGACGGCCTAGATGCAGCCAAGACGGCGTCAGAGCTGAAGGGGACGGCGTCACAGTCATAAGGTGACGCCGTCGCATGATTAACTTGGCCAAGACGAAACCCTAATGATGTCACAAGCTGATCAAGACTATCACAGCATGCGCGCGAAGTAGTTGATATTGTTTTGGCCATAACTTTTGCATACGAACTCGGATTTAGGTGGTTCAAAAGCCCACGCGATCGGAACGAGAAAATCTACAATTTGCTGAAAAAATGGTCGTGACGCCGTCACTCTATAATTGTGACGCCGTCGCTCTTTGCCGACAGAAAATCTGCCTATAAATATAACATTATAACTTCACTTTTTGTAAGCCCTAAACCCTAAGTCCGATTCCAGGGTTTAGGTAGGTGTTTTTCCAGCAACTTAAAGGGTTCCAAACACTCTATAAACATTGTGTGTTGGTTTGTTTGTTAATCCAATCCTATGGTATGTCTTCAATTATCATAATTGTTGCTTGCTCTTCATTAATTATGCTTGGCTAATTCATCTAGTGTCTGCTTATGATTGTGTGAAACTTGTATACAATTAATTAGATCTTATTGATTTCTTAGTGATGCTTGTGTCTATCTTCATCATTAGGGTGTGACAACTTCAATGAGTCTAATTGGTTTAGTTTATAATTCTTGCATCCTACTGTCTCTTGTTTGATTGGTTGTCTCTTATCTTAATTGTAATTGGCTTAGGAAGTGTGACTAGGCTATCGTTGTGTTTAACACTTGATAAATCCTTGATAGTTTATGAATGACTTGGTGGATTTCGTTTACTAAATCAAAGATAACCTTAAAGTTAGTTTATGAATGAATAAGTGGATTTTGTTTACTACACTTAAAGGTGACTTCAAAGAGTTAGGGAGAAGCGCATACCCTACAACCTTAGACACACAACGCAACTAGGAATAAGGACGTGACAATTCAACCATCAATAGGACGTGACAATTCAGTAGGTAGAATTGGATATCTAGCAAGGAGTAATACATCATAAGTAGATACGCTTCACGTTACTGGTAGAC
Organism: Chrysanthemum seticuspe; assembly: GCA_019973895.1. Lineage (NCBI taxonomy): Eukaryota > Viridiplantae > Streptophyta > Magnoliopsida > Asterales > Asteraceae > Chrysanthemum > Chrysanthemum seticuspe. The sequence goes on from BPTQ01000008.1 coordinate 171,413,641, forward strand.
CCCTAATTTAGTTAGTACCTTTTGGGATAGTTGACTAGCAACTAATTCCACCCTCCCCTCCAAAACCGAGATTTATATAATATAAAAATACAAAAATAATCATCCCTCATCTTTAGACTTAAATCGACATATACTTCAGCCTAACGACACTATTCCCCTAGAGAACGATATCAATACCCGTGGCTTACCCTAATTACTACACTACAACGATTAGGTTCACTGCCTAGGGTGTTATAAAACTTGCTCGAAGAAAAGGAAGTTTCCTTGACCCCGAACGACGCGTGTAGCGTTATCATATTGTCACTGCATTTTTAACAAAAAAGGATTGCTAAACATTATCTCTTACCTAATGTTTGTCCCGTTACTCTATTAACAGTGGTTCAAAATTTGCTTCGTCTGGCACTTCCAATTCAAAGACACCTATTGATCGAAACATTATCAATGAAGTGAAAGATATTTTGGATACATCAAGTGATTTGGTTAAAACATTTAGAAGGGCACGTGACCGCTACACAGAAGACAGCGAGCAGAATATTAGAATAAAGCTCATGGCAAAGCGAGGCAAGAGTGGACGACAATACAATCTTCCAACTGCCGACGAGGTTGCTGGACTTATCGTAGGTGACTTGGATGCATGCGCAGAAGATAGGGACATTGTGATAGAAAAGTTTGGTGAAGGTTTGCAGCGTATAAACATTTTTCATCCTATGTACCTTCCCTTGCAATACCCTTTGTTGATGCCTTCTGCGCAAGATGGGTATTATTTAGGAATACCACAGAAAAATAAATCAGGACAACCAGCAACTGAAAAGAATGAAAGAACAGTTACTATGCGTGAGTGGTTTGCCTATCAGATACAGGACCGCCGGAATACAGAGAATTTATTCATACGTGGAGGTCGTTTGTTCCAGCAATTTCTTGTGGATGGCTTCGCCATGGTTGAGAGAGAGCGTATGTTTTTTCATCGTTCCAAACAGTCTAAACTAAGGTGTGATACGTATTCAAATGTGCGTCAAAGCGTCGCATCAGGAAATACCGACCCGTCCACGGTTGGAAAGCCTATCATTTTGCCTTCTTCTTTCACTGGCGGACCAAGGTACATGCAGCAATGTTATATGGATGCCATGGCATTGTGTAGGTGGTATGGTTGTCCAGATTTGTTTATAACGATAACATGCAACCCTAAATGGCCAGAGATTGAAAGATATATGCGGGAGCATAAGCTTTCATCTGCAGATCGACCTGATGTGGTATCTCGAGTTTTTAAAATGAAACTCGATCAGCTGATGAAGGATATCAAAGAGTTGCGTTTGTTCGGACGTGTTCAAGCATGTATGTTCTTTACTTATAGGCCACACCACATTCATCAACATTATAGTCTTATACGAAAAGTGTATAATTAGAATTACAACTGATATTATGTTTATTTCAACAATATTGTGCAGTTGTATACACCGTTGAATTTCAAAAAAGAGGGCTTCCACACCCACATGTTTGTTTGTTTCTACATAAGGATGACAAACTGCCAAACGCCGAACATATTGACAAACACATATCCGCTGAGATACCAGACCAAAATGAGGATCCCGATCTGCACAAGTTAGTTTCCGACTTTATGATGCATGGCCCATGTGGTGTTGACGACCCAAATCAGGTTTGCATGGATGATGGTAGGTGTACGAAATACTTCCCTAAAAGGTTTATGCAACACAGCTCTATTGACTCGGAAGGCTACCCTGTATACAGAAGACGTGATAACGGGATCCATGTTGTTAAGAGTGGACATAAGCTGCACAACAGTTTTGTTATTCCGTATAACGCTGTGTTATTGAAACGTTACCAATGCCACATCAATGTTGAATGGTGCAATCAGGCGGGATCAATAAAATATTTGTTTAAATACATAAACAAAGGTCCTGATAGAGTATCAGCACAGTTGTATGAACCAGCAACAACGGAAGACGGTCAACAGATTGATAAACCTGTTGACGAGATCAAGGCGTTCTATGATTGTAGGTACCTGTCTGCTTGTGAAGCCGCATGGAGAATATTTGGATTCGAGATAAATTATAGAACACCAAATGTCGAACGTCTCTCATTTCATCTCGAAGGCGACCAGCCAGTTGTATTTGGTGAGAACTCTGACCTTGAAACCGTTATTCACAAACCAACGGTTGGTGCTTCTATGTTTGAATCATGGATGCGTATGAACGAAATGTATCCATCAGCAAGGGAGTTAACATATGCTGAGTTTCCTACAAAATTTGTATGGAATCTTCCAAAAAGAACGTGGACACATAGGAAGAAACAATATGCAATTGGCAGAATTCATAATGTGCCAGTCTCAGCAGGTGAAGGTTACTATTGTCGAATGCTACTAAACAGTCAAAATTTTTGTCGAAATCACGCTGAGATAAGGAAAATCCACGGTGTAGTTTATCCTACTTACAAAGATGCCTGCTACGCAGCGGGACTTTTAGATGACGACAAGGAACATATTGAGGGTATTAAAGAGGCAGCCCATTGGTCCTCTGCTGAGCATTTGCGCGACCTTTTTGTTACATTATTGTCACAAAAAGAGCTTGACACACCATTGACAGTTTGGTTGCAAACTTGGCATTTGCTATCAGAAGAGGTCGAGTACAAGAGAAGAATTCTTTTAGGCATTCCAGGTATAACCACCAACTTAGCTTTGTTACTAACTTTTTATATAAATTTATACATGAATGGAAATGGTTACTTATTACAAATTAGTGATTTATCATCCCTGTTAAAAGACCATCTTTTTGCAAGTCACCTCAACAAAAAAATTATCTACTGATTCTTACGATATGTGTGTTAGTCTATAAATATCGTACAATGCTCACTATTTTTTACAACTGTTATTTGCATACATAAGCTACGCCTCATATATGGCTATTTTGATACAGGTTTACGACTAAGCGACGACGAGAAAAAGAATATTTGTTTGTTCTTTATCGAACAACTTATGCGCTCAAGAGGCACCAGTTTGAAAGCTTTTCCAGAACTTCCTTATCCAGATGAGAGTTACATGGCCGACTTTGGTAACAGGCTAATCTTTGCTGAGAGAGATTATAATCCATCAGAGTTACAGGCTGAATACGAGACTCTATATGCCGCGTTAACCACGGAACAGAGAAATGTATATGACACCATCATGACGTCCGTTACAAATGGTAGAGGAGGAAATTATTTTGTATACGGATACGGAGGGACTGGTAAGACGTATTTATGGAAAACCCTTGCTGCAGGGATTAGAAGAAATGGTGACATAGTCATAAACGTTGCATCAAGTGGCATTGCATCTTTATTGATGTCAGGTGGACGTACTGCTCATTCGAGGTTTCATATTCCGATAAATATTGATGAGACTTCTACGTGCTCAATAACTCAGCAAAGTGACTTGGGGAAGTTGTTGAAGAAATGCAAGCTTATTATTTGGGATGAGGCTCCCATGACAAATAAGCTGTGCTTTGAGGCATTAGATAGGTCCTTGAGAGATATCTTGCGTAAGAACAGGTACGACACTTTTGATGCGCCCTTTGGTAATATGACTGTAGTATTTGGCGGTGATTTTAGGCAGGTGCTGCCCGTTATTCCAAAAGGTTCCCGGCAAGACATTGTTAATGCATCTTTAAAACAATCGTACTTGTGGGATCATTGCAAAGTGTTAAAATTAACCACTAATATGCGCCTTACGGTTGGATCACGGCCTGAGGATGTGGCTGAGATAAAGGAATTTGCCGAATGGATATTGAAAGTAGGAGATGGAGATGTTGGAGGACAACACGACGGAGAGGTTTTGATAGATATACCTGAAGATATTCTAATACATGAAACTAATGATCCCGTACAATCTATTATAGATTTCACTTACCCAAACATTTTGGATAACATAGGTGATCCGTCTTACTTCCAGGAAAAGGCCATTCTTGCTTCAACCAATGAAGTGGTTGACAGTATTAACGATCATTTGCTTCAAACCTTTCCTAGTGAAGAAATAGTTTATCTTAGTTGTGACAACATAGATAAAACTGACCGTGGTTGTGCTATAGACCAAGCCGTCTTTTCACCTGAATTTATCAACGGTTTAAAATTTTCGGGTGTCCCAAACCATAGGCTCGCATTGAAGGTTGGTGTCCCAATAATGTTGTTGAGAAACATTAATCAATCACAAGGTTTGTGTAATGGGACAAGGCTTCAAGTGACTAAATTAACGCGTGCCTCTATTCAAGCCAAAATAATTAACGGAACACATTTTGGCAATACGGTTATACTTCCAAGGTTGAAAATTACTCCATCGGATAAACGTTTACCACTCAAGATCGTGCGCAAACAATTTCCTGTGTCAGTTTCTTTTGCCATGACGATAAACAAGAGCCAAGGACAATCACTTTCGAAAGTTGGTTTGTACCTACCACGTCCTGTTTTCACACACGGACAATTATATGTCGCACTTTCACGCGTAAAAAGCAAAAAGGGTTTGAAGGTTGTTATTTGTGATGCCGATCGTAATTTATTAAAGACTACTACAAATGTAGTCTATAAAGAGGTTCTTCACGGTCTTTGATCAGTTATCAACAGGTATGTTCGGATACTCACTTAATGTCATACGAATTTGTTTTTTACATGTTTATTGTAATTCACACAAAAGTTTTACTTACACATTGTCTTCATGGTTTGTTAGGTTCTCGACGAATTTGTATTCCCTTACCAATTCATCTACTTCTCACTACATACGCTTTCTTTTTCAAGCCTGTCAAGATTGAAGACCACCTGAATGTATGTAGGAGACATTAGTACTTACAATAATTGTACTATATATTGTACTTGACTTATCACTTCATATTAATAAATAACAGATTCAATATTTGTTTTCTTTCATTATTTTTCTTATTTTGTTTACATACTAATTTTTTTCTTTTTGCAACATCTTTTTTCCTCTTATTACTTTTATTATCATCTCATTTATATTTTTTTTTAAAACATAACCCGGTGTCAACGGGTCTTATAAGCTAGTATATATATATATATATATATATACTACTTATAATGGAGGAAGACACTTCCCTCCTAATTAATTTTTTAAGATTTCCTAAAATAGATTTTTAAGCAAATACAAGTAAGGAAGCATTATTTACAAGTATTTAAAACACAAATAAAACTAAAAAAACACTATTCAATTAATACACAATTTAATTCACCCCATCATCAAAATATACAATTATTTCACCACAATGTACAACTAACTTAAACACAATTTGTGGATTAAATATTACTAGAATACTTAAAATACCTTAAACCATGTTCTTGGTCATCCTTGGTTCTAAGTCAAACGAAAACGATGTTGTTAAATCAATAGAGTTTAAAAACGCATACTGAAATACAATGTTCAGAAAACATTATTAAATCGCAAGAGTGCCTCGAGAATCAACATATGCGCCTTTTGTAATATTTTTGATAAAACTTACCGTAAAAACTAAAAACTTTGTTTTATAAAACTCGGACGATTTTTTCAAAGCAAAGGATGCAAAGGTGTAAGGTCCTAATTATATGATTATACATATTTACACATATCTATCTATATCTATACTACTTATAATGGAGGAAGACATTTCCCTCCTAATTAATTTTTTAAAATTTCCTAAAATAGATTTTTAAGCAAATACAAGTAAGAAAACATTATTTACAAGTATTTAAAACACAAATAAAACTAAAAAAACACTATTCAACATATACAATTAATACACAATTTAATTCACCTCATCATCAAAATATACAATTATTTCACCACAATGTACAACTAACTTAAACACAATTTGTGCATTAAATATTATTAGAATACTTAAAATACCTTAAACCATGTTCTTGGTCATCCTTGGTTCTAAGTCAAACGAAAACGATGTTGTTAAATCAATAGAGTTTAAAAATGCATTGTAAAATATAATGTTCAAAAAATATTATTAAATCGCAAGAGTGCCTCGAGAATCAACATATGCGCCTTTTGTAATATTTTTAATAAAACTTACCGTAAAAACTAAAAACTTTGTTTTATAAAAATCGGACGATTTTTTCAAAGCAAAGGATGCAAAGGTGTAAGCTCCTAATTATATGATTATACATATTTACACATATCTATCTACATCTATATCTATACTACTTATAATGGAGGAAGACACTTCCCTCCTAATTAATTTTTTAAGATTTCCTAAAATAGATTTTTAAGCAAATACAAGTAAGGAAGCATTATTTACAAGTATTTAAAACACAAATAAAACTAAAAAAAAACAATATTCAACATATACAATTAATACACAATTTAATTCACCCTATCATCAAAATATACAATTATTTCACCACAATGTACAACTAACTTAAACACAATTTGTGCATTAAATATTACTAGAATACTTAAAATACCTTAAACAATGTTCTTGGTCATCCTTGGTTCTAAGTCAAACGAAAACGATATTGTTAAATCAATAGAGTTTAAAATTGCATACTAAAATACAATGTTCAAAATATATTATTAAATCGCAAGAGTGCCTCGAGAATCAACATATGCGCCTTTTGTAATATTTTTAATAAAACTTACTGTAAAAATTAAAAACTTTGTTTTATAAAATCTATATATATATATATATATATATATATATATATATATATATATATATATATATATATATATATATATATATATATATATATATATATATATATATATATATATATATATATATATATATATATATATATATATATATATATATAGTTAGGATCAAATAAGTAGAAAAATTAAAATGAGAATGATAAGAAGAAACCACAACCACACATTTCAGATGCATCTATTAAATTAGATGCATCTCCCCTTGAAAATCTCTCCCTTATTTAAAATGTGTGGCTAGAAATTATTCTTATTCTTCTTATTTTAGTTTTTCATTTTTACCGGATCCCTTCCCTATATATATATATATGATTATATATATATATATATATATATATATATATATATAGATTTGGGATCAAGTGAGATCATTCTTAAAGTTCTAAAAATGAGATCATCTCAAGAACCAATAAGAGGATGACATGTGGCAACATCTTTAATTAGTATAAAATAAAAAAGAAAATTAATAACATTTAATTTGTATAGGCTAGAGGGTATTATAGGTATTTTGCACATCTTATTTTTTCCCTAACCCTAACTATCCTCCCATCTCTATCACAATAACAATAAGCCTCCATTTATTTTCTCTAAATCATCTCCTCTCTCCCAAACATTTTCCAGCAACTCTAATACCACTGCCCATCTCCACCGCCATCAAAAATAACAACCAACCTCCGGTGTATCTAGACGGCGGGTATCTGATCTACTTTTGTAAACACCGAATTTAGTAAATAATGTTTCTGATCCGGGTTTTTTGTTGTTAAAAAATATGTAATGATTTTGTGAACACCGCCTCAGATCCAGTCTTGTGTGTATTAAGAATTAGTAAAAAAAAATGTTCACATGTTGAAGACGACGGGTTTCTGATCTGGTTTTGTTAACACCACCGCCGGAATCATGGTCGGTTTTTAGTACCGGCGACCATGTGTTTTCTGTCCGGTTTTGTATCAAGACGATGGGTTTTTGACTACAGGTACACAAGTCACATCGTCGTAATCTGACGCATGGATTCCGGTGTACCGGAATCTGCTGGTGTTTGGTTCATATAGGTTTTTGATACATAGATGTGTATATGTATCATATTTGTATTCAAGATGTGGAAATGCGAAGATTTGATACACATGTTTTTATATGTACAGATTCCGATGTACCGGAATTTGCTGATGTTCGATTTCGATAGGTTTTTTTATACACAGACGTGTTTATGTACCAAGATTGTATACAAGATTTGTTTATGAACCATATAGTAGTTTATGAGATGGGATTTGTTTGGTTTAAAGATTTGTTGTTGGCGGTGTTGTAAGGTTTCGATAGCTAAATTGCATGTTTTGTTTGGTTTAAATATTGTATACCAGATATGTTACGTTTTGATAGGTTTTTGATACACAGATATGTATTTGTATCTCATATGTTTATGCATCGGATTCTGGGTAAAAAGCACGGATTCCGGTGTACCGGAATCTGCTGCTGTTAGCTTTTTAGATGGATTCTTGGTACACATATTCTGGGTATGTATCTCATTGTAGTAGTTTAGCAGTTTCAGTTTCTGGTACACTGTATATGTATATCATATATGTATATGTATATCAGTATCTCATATGTATTGGATTTTGGGTCAAAATGCATGGATTCCGGTGTACTAGTATCTGTTGCTGTTAGCTTTGTTTGGTGATACATCTCAGTATAAAAAATGTGGACCATGGTAAAACACACAGATTCCGGCACACCGGAATCTGCTGGTGTACGGTTTGGATTGGTTGTGTAACAGTAATGTATAAAAATGTTGAGCATATTTTTGTAAAAGAAACAAAGACAATTTGAAAAAATATTGACAGGATTTGAATTCTCCAAAATACCCTTGAAATCCTATTTAATTACAATAATGTTAATCATTTAATGTTAATCTCATCCAACACAAATACAATGATCGAACGGTCCATATTGGGTCTTACTATTACAACTTTAAGCTTGATCTCACATTAACCCTCCCCTATATATATATATATATATATATATATATATATATATATATATATATATATATATATATATATATATATATATATATATATATATATATATATATATATAGGGTTAATGTGAGAGATTTCTTAAAGTTTTAAAAATAAGAACTAATATAAACCGTTGGATCTATTGATCGGTGCTAGATGAGATCCAACGGTGTATATACGTGTGAAGTACTAAAAAAGTGATTATGAACAACAAGAAAGTAAAAAACGATGTGTTGCATTTAATAAGGGTCCAAAGATCCAACGGTTTATATTACTTTCTTGTTGTTCATAATCACTTTTTTAGTACTTCACACGTATATACAGTTGCGACTTCATTCAAGGTTTTTTTTTTTTTTTTTTTTTTTTTTAAATAATTTTTTCAGTTTATGTTTTAGTACTTCAAACAATAAACTATTTATACCTTTTAGTCAAAACAGTACCAAATGAATTTTTATTTAATATTATAATTCAATAATATGATACATTGATACATGAGGCATAAATACAACCACTAGAATCATATTAAAAATAATACATTGATACACAAGTCATACAAGTATCGGATACATTGATACGTGGTCAATACATACATTGATAGATGAGCCTTACATACATAGAATAAATGATACATTGATACATTAGCTAAACTTTGGTTAACTTATCTACGAATCCCATCTTATTAACAAAAATATATCATACACAAAAACACTTGATTTTGAACTAACTTATAACACCAAAAACCACAACAATTATTTTTTGTGTTTTTCCTGATACATCACACGCGGAAACACAAATCTGTCTGTGTGTTTCTTCTTCCCAAATCGTAAAAAACCACAATAATTAACATACCCACACGAAACCCAATTAGAATTTTTCCGCTATTCAGATCCAAAATACACCCTCCTTTTGCCTATGTTCTCGTGTTAGATGTGCGGATGGATATAAAGTTTCTTACCCAACTTGAATCAATAACCGAGACCATCAAACTTAGTATTTAACAATAAACGACAACACCAACTACAACTAAAAGAAACGATGTGGCCAACTACAGAGAAGAGCCAAACAATATGACAGCCTAAAAGAAAAATTGGAGTAAAACTTATTTTAAATCCTAAAATCTGAAAAACTCTAAAACAAACACAACAAAAAAAGGGGTCTCGATCATGAAATTTCAAGAAGAGAAATTTGAAAACGAACCTGGAGACGAAAAGATTTTTATGAACGAGAACAATATGTGTAGTAGTGGTCGCTGTGATTTGGAATCCAATGTTGATTCCGGCGACGGTTAACTAGATCGGACAGCAGCGATGTTGTTCAACGATGAATCCGACCAATTAAAAAAACCAAAAACAAAAATCGTCGGTCATAAAAAAGAAATATAAAGGCAGTGTTGAATTTGTTTCAATAATTGTAGATCGTCAGTATAGATATGATCGGAGTTATCTACATTTTGGATATAGAGGCTATGCTTTTTGGATGAAAGAAGCTTTTTGTAATTATTGTTGGAGGAGAGTTATTTTACATACCAAACTTTTCTTACAGGACTCATCTTCACCATCCATTTAAAAAGAAATCAATTGCTGAGATTAAAAGCATTTTATTATTTCACCTATTTTTTATAATTTAAATATCTTTTAAACCGTTAATCGTTAAGTGAAAATATTTACACCATCGAGACGAGCATTTAATTATCTTTCTATAGACGGGCACTTTGATATACTTTCGAAAAAAGAAAAAAAAACTCGTTTTTTCACGTTTTTTCGTTTTTTTACGTTACTGAAATTTACATAAAAAAATCATATATGATAAAACACTAAATTGAATATCACATGTGATATTAGTGTTAAATCATATATGATATGTAATATCACATGTGATATTATATGTAATATCATATATGATATTACACTAATATCACATGTGATATTACACTAATATCACATGTGATATTACATATCATATATGATATTACACTAATATCACATATGATATTCAAATTAGTGTTTTATCATATATGATTTTTCAATGCAAATTTCAGTAACGTAAAAAAACGAAAAAACTTAAAAAAAAAAAAACCCGTGAAAAATACGAAAAAAAAAATTTGTCGAAAGATATCAAAGTGCCTATCTATAGAATGATAATTAAATGCTCGTCACAATGATATATTTTTTTTCGCTTAACGATTAACGGTTTGAAAGATATTAATATTTGAAAAAAAATGATGAAAGTGGGTTTTTAAAATTGTTGTGATTAATCTCATCCATTAGATCAAATAAAAATGGAGGGTGGAAATTGATCCCTTGGTATGTAAATAATCTTTTGTCCTCAAATGATCTTTTATCTTATTGTTGAGAGTAAATTACGGTTAAGCATAAAATGAGGATAGGTAATGTCAATACTACCCTTATTTGCATACTAGGGATTTTAGAGTAATTTATTTAACTAATTTCCACTTGTCATAATACTATTGGGTTCTCACTTTAAGAATTTTAAGAATGATTTTATTTTATCTCAAATCTATATATATATATACATACTAGACGGGTACCCGCGCCTAGCGGCAACGGTGTATAGTTTCGACAAAATTTTAGCGATAATTAAGTTTGTTTCAAGAATCAGTATTTTAAGCGTTAAGGAATCAACCATACTTTCCAAATCAATGTATACTTTCCAAAGATACAACAACACATTTAAGTTGAGATTAAAGCATAGCATTCAATGTTATGAGATTTCACATGTTCCACTTTTCCACTTTTCACTTTTCCAATTGTTGACTATTTGACCATTTTCTCTTTTTATGTAGTATATATATATATATATATATATATATATATATATATATATATATATATATATATATATATATATATATATACATATATAAAACTCATTTTACACCTTTTTCTGAAAATAAAGTATCTCTCAAACGGTAATTCTTCAAGTTATGAAAATACCTCACCGCGACGAGAATTTTTTATCTTTCAGTAGATGGGCACTTCGATATACTTTTTACGATTTTTTCTTTCGAGTTTTATTTTTTAGTGTTGAAATTTCCGTCCAGAAAAGTCACATGTAATTTGAAAAAGCACTTGTGATTTGTTATTTTTTAAATCAAGTGTGATTTCTCGTTCAAAAAAATAAAATAAAAAATCAAGTGTGATTTCACAAATACATGTGATTTGTAAGATCAAACGTGATTTTTATTTTAAACATCACATGTTATTTCATACATCATATGTGATTTTTAAAATAACAAATCAGCTGTGATTTTACGACTGACATGTGATTTTTCTTGGTGAAAATTTTTAACACTAAAAAAAACTTAATTTTTTTTTGCAAAAGTATATAGAAGTGCTCTATAGAAAGATGATTTAATTCACGTCTCGATGATATGATATGTTTCATGTAAAGATTAATGGCTTGTGAGATAGTAAATTTATAAAAAGAATGATGAAAGTGAGTTTTTTTATTTGATGAAAAATGAGTGGTAGGATTTGTTAATTTGATCTTTGGAGAGTTTGTTATTTATGTTAAACTTTTCTTTCATAGTTTCTTAGTTAGTTAATTAAGAGGAAGTAAGATCGAATCAGATCGAGATCTTAGAGAATTAGGTGTCGTGGTGCCATAGAGTTGGGGTCGTTGATGCGCGTACGAAGCGCGTTCGGGGTCAAAGGAACTTCCTTTTCGTCGAGCAAGTTTTTCAACACCCTAGGCAGTGAACCTAATCGTTGTAGTGTAGTATTGGGTAAGCCTTGGGGATTGATATCGTTTTCTAGGGGAATAGGAATGATAGCAAGAAATGTATTACGCTAAGGTGTGTTGAGGATGATTCTTTTTTATCTTTTTTTAGTTTTTTTTAGAAAGCTAAGGATAAAATCTCGGTGCAATTGGTTTGGGGTGGTACTTCTACCGATTACTTCTACTATACTAATTGGTTTGGGGTAGTGATAAGGTTTTAAAATGTACCTTTTTGAGGGGTCGTTTAAGCCCTTATTTGATCACTTTTGTATCCGTTATTGCTTAATATCGTTCCTTTTCACTTTTTAGGTCTCTTGAAGGCAAACTGCTGTAATGGCACTTATTTGGACGAAAAGGCGCGGATATATGAAGAAAATGGCCAAAGTCAAGAATCGAGACACTCAAGCTGCTAAATTACAAGGGGACGGCGTCACTGCTTAATCTGCGACGCCGTCGGAAGAATTTGTGACGACACAGAAGAGAAATTGCTAGTTTTTGGAAGACGGCGTCGGGCTTTAAAAGAGTAGGCCGTCGCAACTCAGACGGCCTAGATTCAATCCAGACGGCGCCAGAAGCTAAAGAGGACGGCGTCACAAGCATAAGGTGACGCCGTCGCAAGATTAACTTGGCCAAGACGAAACCCTAATGACGGCGACACGACGGCGTCACAAATCATAAGGTGACGCCGTCGCACATGTAATCTTATATATAGAATCCGAATTTTTCAGTTTTAGAGAGTAGTCTTTTGGGTAAACTTTTGGAGTAAAACCTAAACCGAACCAAGGTCGTATTTTAGGGTTCTAAACCCTATCTTACACCAAGATAAGTTGTTTACTTCATTAATTTAATTATGTCTTCAATTATTTGTGTGTATGCTTGCATGTTCTCCATGTCCGGCTAATTTACTTGTGTGTTTGCTTAGGGAATATGAAACTTAATTATTGAATATTGATTGGTTGTTTCTTATCTTAGTTGATTAATGATCTAGTAATGCGATAGGTCATTCTTTGTGTACTTAATGCTTGATTAATCTTTGTGAACCTTAGGTTATAGCACTTTGAGTTGTTGTAAGCTAAACTATCCAAAGAGGCCTTAGAGTTAGAGTTTATCATCCCTAGTGGGTTTTGTAGACGAGACCCTTTGGTAACTTCAAATAGTAGGGAGAAACGCATACCCTACAACTTTAGACACACAACGCAACTAGGAATAAGGACGTGACAATTCAACCACCAATAGGAGATATTAAGGAGTAGTAAAACCTAAGTAAACACATCTTTAAACTATCATACGAGCACACAATAATTAGACATAGACTACCACCACCTTAGTTTAGATAATTAGATAATAGTAGAGTAATCGGTAGAAATACCAACCCCCCAAATCCAAACCCCGAGATTCGTACTTTTCCTTTTCTAAAAAACATAAAAAAGATAAAAAATAATCTTCCTCAACCCCAACCTTAGCGTAGTAACTTCTCACTAGCATTCCTATTCCCCTAGAGAACGATATCAATTCCCGTGGCTTACCCTAATACTACACTACAATGATTAGGTTCACTGCCTAGGGTGTTGAAAAACTTGCTCGACGAAAAGGAAGTTCCTTTGACCCCGAACGCGCTGTGTAAGCGTATCAAGTTTTTGGCGCCACTGCCGGGGAATAGAATAGCTAGTTAGTAGTTCACCTCGTTTAGGTTTCTTTGCTTGATTCCTATCAAGTAAACTTTTTTCTCATTTTTAGCTTCCTTTTAGTCTATCCCCCTTCTTCGTGACCTTTGTTCGTAACCCCATCACTTTTCATCATGGAAGGTGAAAACCCCCCTCAAATCATTGTCCCGCCAAGAGACCGTACTCTTGGTGAATACTCGAGACCTAGCCACCTAGGCTATAGGAACACCATTGAGCTTCCCGACCAAGCCCAAATTACGGCCCTGCGATCCGACACCATCCGGTTGGTGCAAAATGGATGTGCATTCCATGGACTTCGTTCCAAAGATCCAAATCGGCATCTGAGGGATTTCCTCAAAATTGTCGATTCCATCGACCTTGATGCTAATACTCGGAAGACCACGCGTCTGCGTCTCTTCCAATTCTCTCTACGGGACCAAGCTAGTAATTGGCTTGAGCGACTTCCCGCCGGCTCCATCTCAAGTTGGGATGATCTCACCACTCGTTTCCTTGCTCAATTTTTCCCACCAGGGAGAACCACAAAACTTAGGAATGACATCTTGATGTTCCAACAACGTCAAGGTGAATCTCTCTACGAAGCATGGACTCGATTCAAGGACTTACTTCATAAAGTCCCTCATCATGGCATTGATCTTTGGCTCCAAGTCCAAATCTTTTATGATCATGTCAACTTCCCCACTAAGCGATCCATTGACCAAGCGGCCGGTGGAAAACTTAGTGATCTCACCGCGGAAGAATCATGGGGTATAATAGAGGACCTTGCTCTCTATGACAACGAAAGTTGGAATGACCCCCGTGAGTTGCCCAAAACCGTTAAGGCAATCTCTTTGCCTCCAATTGACTCACAACCTTCCGACCGTAGGATGATTGAACTTGAAGATCAAGTAAAATTCCTTATGAGCTCTTACGAAAATCCTAAGTCTTCACGCCATGTGAACAAAGTTTCCTCCTCGTGTGAGCCGTGTAGTGATCCTCATAACACGCGCACTTACACCCGATCCCCCGAACATGCTTCTGTTGACTACGCATCCTCGCGTGTTAATGGAACGGGAGGAAGATTCCCTGCAACACCCGGACCTAGGACTTTTAATGACACCCGAGAAGCATGGAAGGGCAAGCCTGACTTCTATTGGGGACAAACCAAAGAATTCACTTCTAATGATTTCTCATTACCCCTATCTCATGGCCCTAGCCAAAACATTGAAGGAATGTTGCAACAGCTTGTCACATCCCAAGAAGCCCAAATAGCTAAACTCTCGGACCGTTTCAACCAACAACAAGCCGATATGGATAGGAAGATAGATAACCTTTTGAAAGCCATAACCAATAGTGATAGGAAGGTTAGTGTTATCTCAACTCCTGAGCCTTCCGGTGTAGAGATTAAGGACCCAAGTAAGCTAGCTAAGCACGTTCAATTCGTCAATACCATCGCCTTAGTGAAACCTAATGACGAAGAGGACCATACACTTGAGAATAATGAAACAACCGAGGAAGTAAATGAAGTAGACAATGACTATTTCAATAAGTTTCCTACGGAAGAAGAATTATCTCACCACCCTCACTTAGTGCGTGACCTCCGTCACATGTATGTTAGGAAAAGCTCTAGGATCAAGTTTGGGAACCCTTGGAACCTCAATATACCATGTTGCATAGGACATCTTTTCGTGGCAAAGGCCTACATTGATCGCAAGTCTCCAATCAACATAATGACTAGCACTTACTACAATTGGGTGATGAAGAAGCCTATCCCAACTAGGCAAGATCCCGAAAACCCTAAGGTTAGTTGCAATTTTCTCGGTAGAATTAAGGGATTGCCCGTTTATGTAGGTAGTTTCACATTTCCTACGGACTTCATAATTGTGGATGATATTAGCACGGCCATAGACCCTAGCTTGTCCCACGTTATTCTAGGAAAACCTTTCATAGAAAGCACCGGGATGACCTATGATCCCTCATTAAGAGTAGTGAGATTCAAGGATGAGACCGATGACATAGCTTACCAAATGCGTTTAAGATTGAAAAGTTTTCATCACTTTCTAATGATGAAAAGGAACTTAAACTGTCGGTCTATTATAGGAATGATGAGGATAGGGAAAAAGGAGTGGATTATGTTATGGCTAAGATTTTCGGATTCTATAAGAATTGCTTGAACCTAGGACCGAAATATAGGACCAATTGGGGAGAGGATGAACTCTTAGAGAAGTGCATCATGGGGCATTTCTATGGAATCTCCCAATAGAGACCGTCAGAAGGAAGAAGGTGGCGGTAATGAAGTAACGTAGGAACACGACTACGAGTCTAGCTACAAGACTCTTAAATAAAGAAAAGCGCTTCGTGGGAGGCAACCCATGCTTAATTGTTTGCTTGTTAGTGTCATATATCTTTTATTGATTGTTTATTCTCATGTTTAAATTTGTAAAAATGCTTTATTTTGTTTTTAACCTCGTCTTAATTGCATATAAAGGTATTTTACATAAAGGATAAGTGTAGGGAGGATTACACACGTTTTCATAAGAAACGTGAACATAAGAATAACAATTAATTAAAAGATATACTTGTGTGTTTGTTCGAGTCAAATGATTGTATCGAGTCATAATGGATGTTTTGCAGAAATTTTTCCAGATTCTAAAGATGTAAATTTTCCAGAAAATCGCAGACCAGTTTTTGTCAGGATAACCTGACGGCGTCAGGAAGGAGTAAAAACATCAGATTACTTTTTCTCGTTTTCTGAGCTACTTAATTTTTTTTTGAATTTTCCAGGTCTTAATTTTCTTAGAAATTCTGTAAACATCCATTCCACAAGCATTATATCCTAGTTTAAATCGAGTCTTATATATTATTACCGCCAATTTTACGCGAAGGTTTCGTTTG
This sequence comes from Chrysanthemum seticuspe, assembly GCA_019973895.1. Classification (NCBI taxonomy): domain Eukaryota; kingdom Viridiplantae; phylum Streptophyta; class Magnoliopsida; order Asterales; family Asteraceae; genus Chrysanthemum; species Chrysanthemum seticuspe. Next base: position 171,430,632 of record BPTQ01000008.1, read on the forward strand.
TTTTCTTCAAGTGTGCAGGTTTTGTTTATCAAGAAGAAGTTACATAATATTGAGGAGCTTTTCACGCATAAATTCTTCTTGGAAAGGATTTAACCACTACTTCACACACGGATCCTACCGAGCTAATCAGGGGAGTACTAGTTTCTTTCGTTTTTGATTACCTTCTTTTATCATAACTTTGATACTTTCGGGGAACATTGGGGACAATGTTCAGTTTAAGTGTAGGGAGGGAAAATAAAACGGGAACTTTGAAACTATGCTTATCCTTGATTATTTGATTTGTCTAATTGCATTTGCGTAATAAACCATGAGAAAATGTCGGTTAGGGTAATTTTGGCAACAAATTTAAAATTTTTCATGACATATAGGAGTGGGCCATTAGTCTTAACAAAAGCGTCTCACGGACAGGAAGTTATATGACTAGCACAAAACCCTTTACCACTTAAATTCCACCAAAAATGTGAGGATCGCCCTTAGATTAGTAGGAATTGAAGCATTCATCTTCAATGCTTAGAGTGTGAACCGGTAGTATATTAGATTCTAGAACTTGTTTTGTGATGCATTCCGAGATCGCTAGTGAGACTACACTTGTGTAGTTAGGAATAACTAAATGATAAGAGGCATTAGGATAACCCTTGTTCGATACCCGTAATATAATTACTTCTTCCACATCGGTTGAGTAATTCCCCCACACCTTTGCGTTGTACTCATCTTTAGTACACGATACCCCTAGTTAACCCCTCAGAGCCTATCCTTTTCGCGGTTCTCGTGATGTTTCGGTTTTCCGGAATATCAATGAAGAGCATTGTTTACACCCCACCCCCAAATGTACACCCAAATCGCCTTAGCCTACCTTGTATGCACTCACTTTTAGTGCATTATTGTTATTACCCTAAACCCTTAGTTCAATTATCTAATTACTTGCATGAGTTGCTAAGTTGAGTCATATCTTTTGTACACAGTTTTGGGACGATTGCGACTCATGGGAAAAGTTAAAGTTTTAAATGACTAAAAGGGAACGCCAATTGCCTTATCTGTGTAATAACGTACTCCAAGTGTTTTGATCTTTTCAATTCGGGTCATATTAGTGTTAGAGTAATAAAAACTCAAGTGTAGGGATGTGCTATAAATCCCTATTATTTTGATGTTATCATAGAGGATGGTAGAGTAAAAGTGTATGAAAAAAAAACGGGCTACCATCCTACATCTATCTTTAAATTTATGTTTGTTTATTTCAGTTATCTAGAGTTTAGAGTGTCGAGTCTTGGCTTCGCATAGAGATTTTTGACTTGCCACCACTAAATAGCCTATCTCACCAAACCCTTTGTTTCCCTACCGTAAGCCTAACGTTACAACCCTTTAAAGACCTCTTTGATAGTCTTTCCTAGGTGCTTACGCCAAAGCGATGGAGGTTTGATCTATTCTCAAGCCTATGGTAATCTATGTACTAGGACCGGTTAATGAGTGTTTATCTTCCATTTCCAATTTGCTATATTTCATATACACCTGAGAGATGTGAGTATCCAAACACCCCATGTGAGGTGTTAGTATGTAATTTCCGTGCTTGTTATGACTTTTGCGGGGCTTATATGTGTTGTGGACTGTTTTAAACCAATGCTTCATGACCCCTAACTTATAAATTAATTGGCTAAAAGCACATTTGCTTGAGGACAAGCAAATATTAAGTGTAGGGATATTTGATAAGGTTTTAAAATGTACCTTTTTGAGGGGTCGTTTAAGACCTTATTTGATCACTTTTGTATCCGTTATTGCTTAATATCGTTCCTTTTCACTTTTTAGGTCTCTTGAAGGCAAACTGCTGTAATGGCACTTATTTGGACGAAAAGGCGCGGATATATGAAGAAAATGGCCAAAGTCAAGAATCGAGACACTCAAGCTGCTAAATTACAAGGGGACGGCGTCACTGCTTAATCTGCGACGCCGTCGGAAGAATTTGTGATGACACAGAAGAGAAATTGCTAGTTTTTGGAGACGGCGTCGGGCTTTAAAAGAGTAGGCCGTCACAACTCAGACGGCCTAGATTCAATCCAGACGGCGACAGAAGCTAAAGAGGACGGCATCACAAGCATAAGGTGACGCCGTCGCAAGATTAACTTGGCCAAGACGAAAACCTAATGACGGCGACACGACGGCGTCACAAATCATAAGGTGACGCCGTCGCACATGTAATCTTATATATAGAATCCGAATTTTTCAGTTTTAGAGAGTAGTCTTTTGGGTAAACTTTTGGAGTAAAACCTAAACCGAACCAAGGTCGTATTTTAGGGTTCTAAACCCTATCTTACACCAAGATAAGTTGTTTACTTCATTAATTTAATTATGTCTTCAATTATTTGTGTGTATGCTTGCATGTTCTCCATGTCCGGCTAATTTACTTGTGTGTTTGCTTAGGGAATATGAAACTTAATTATTGAATATTGATTGGTTGTTTCTTATCTTAGTTGATTAATGATCTAGTAATGCGATAGGTCATTCGTTGTGTACTTAATGCTTGATTAATCTTTGTGAACCTTAGGTTATAGCACTTTGAGTTGTTGTAAGCTAAACTATCCAAAGAGGCCTTAGAGTTAGAGTTTATCATCCCTAGTGGGTTTTGTAGACGAGACCCTTTGGTAACATCAAAGAGTAGGGAGAAACGCATACCCTAAAACTTTAGACACACAACGCAACTAGGAATAAGGACGTGACAATTCAACCACCAATAGGAGATAATTAAGGAGTAGTAAAACCTAAGTAAACACATCTTTAAACTATCATACGAGCACACAATAATTAGACATAGACTACCACCACCTTATTTTAGATAATTAGATAATAGTAGAGTAATCGGTAGAAATACCAACCCCCCAAATCCAAACCCCGAGATTCGTACTTTTCCTTTTCTAAAAAAATAAAAAAGATAAAAAATAATCTTCCTCAACCCCAACCTTAGCGTAGTAACTTCTCACTAGCATTCCTATTCCCCTAGAGAACGATATCAATTCCCGTGGCTTACCCTAATACTACACTACAACGATTAGGTTCACTGCCTAGGGTGTTGAAAAACTTGCTCGACGAAAAGGAAGTTCCTTTGACCCCGAACGCGCTGTGTAAGCGTATCAGGTAGCTATGTCTATTTGATGTGTGCTCGTATGATGATAAAAAAAATGTGTTTACCTTGATACTATTACTCCCTAGTTATCTTTTATTGATGGTTGAATTGTCACGTCCTTATTCTTAACGCGTTGTGCTTCCTAAAGTCGTAGGGTGTGCATATGCCCTAACTCTTTGAGGTTATCTTTGGGTTTAGCCTACGAAATCCAATAGATTAATCATAAACTAACTTTCACAAAGATTATTCAAGCATTAAACACAACGATAGCCTAGTTGCACTCCTAAGCCAATTACAATTGAGATAAGAGACAACCTAACAATAATTAATAAATAGGTTTCATAGATTTAAGCAAACACACAAGAAATTTAGCTAGACATGTTAAACAAGAAAGCACACACACAATCAATGGAAGAAATAATGATACTATTGGATTAAAACACTTATCTTGATGTGTAAAATAGGGTTTGGGACCCTAAGGTACTGTCCAAGTCGGACTACAAACGTTTAGGGTTTTTACTCCGAAAGTCTACCTCCTTAAATGCAGAAAAATCGAATTCTATATATAGATTTACACTTGAGACGGCGTCGCCTTATAGGTGGGACGCCGTCATTAGGGTTTTTGTCTTGGCCAAGTTATCGATGAGACGGCGTCATGTTGGAGTTGTGACGCTGTCGGGCTTCATATGGGACGTCGTCTTGGTTCTGGATCTGGGCCGTCTGAGATGAAAATTCTGAGTGACGCCGTTCTTCTTCAAAGCTTGACGTCGTCAGGTGTTATGAGCAAAAATTCCACTGAGCCGTCTGGTGCATGTTTTTATCAAATCTGTTTAGAGGGACGCCGTCGCCCTTTGATTGGGACGCCGTCAGGTTCAATTTTAGCAGCTTGAGTGGCTTCGATATTTACTTTGCCATTTTCTTCATGTTTCACTCCTTTTCATCCAAATGAGCATCATTCCAGCATTTTGCTTCCCAGAGACCTAAAAAATAAAAAGGAACAAAATTAAGCAGTAACGGATATAAAAGTGGTCGATTAAGGGCTTAAATGACCCCTTAAAAGTGTACGTTTTAAATCCTTATCAAATATCCCTACACTTGGTATTTTCTTGTCCTCAAGCAAATGTGCTTTTGGCTATTCAATTTATAAGTTAGGGGGCATGAGGCCTGGGTTTAAAATAATTTATAACAAGTAAAAGCACCGCAATAGTCATAACAAGCACGGAAATTATATACTAGCATCTCACAAGGGGTGTTTGGATTCTCTCTTCTCTCAGGTTTATATGAAATATAGTAAATGGAAATGGAAGATAAACACTCATTACCTGACATAGTACATAGATCACCATAGGCTTGAGACTAGATCAAACCTCCACTGCTTTGGCGTAAGCACCTAGGAACAACTATCTAAGAGGTCTTTAAAAAGGGTTGTAACGTTAGGCTTATGGTAGGGAAATAAATGGGTTTGCTGGATAGGCGATTTAGTGGTGGCAAGTCAAAAAACTTATGTTACAAGCATGAAAAGTGTGGCGTTGTTAAGCCAAGACTCGACTCACTAAACTCTAGATAACTTGAAACAAACATACATAAATTTAAAAACATACACATAAAGATAGATGTAGGATGGTAGCCCGTATGTTTTTTCTTCATTTTTTTTAACACACTCTTTTTTTGATTTTTTTTTCATACATTTTTACTCTACCATCCTCTACGATAACATCAAAATATAAGGGATTTATTGGAGCATCCCTACACTTGAGTTTTTATTTCTCTAACACTAATTGACCCGATTTGAAAAGATCAAAACACTTAGAGTATTTAATTACGTAGACAAAGGAAATTTAAATTTAACGTTCCTTCCCGTTACTCCATAAAAATATTACTTTTACCCATGAGTCCCAATCATCCCAAAACTGTGTACAAAAGATATGACTCGACTTAGCAACCATGCAAGTAACTAGATAATTGAACTAAGCTTTTAGTAATGATAACAATAATGCACTAAAGGTGAGTGCATACAAGGTAGGCTAAGGCGATTTGGGTGTACATTTGGGGGTGGATTGTAAACAATGCTCTTCATTGATATTCCAGAAAATCAAAACATCGCGAGAACCGCGAAAAGGATAGGCTCTGAGGGGTTAACTAGGGGTATCGTGTACTAAAGATGAGTACATCGCAAGGGTGTGAGGTAATTACTCAACCGATGTGGAAGAAGTAATTATAATACAGGTTTCAAACAAGGGTTATCCTAATGCCTCTTATCACTTAGTTATTCCTAACTACACAAGTGTAGTCTCACTAGCGATCTCGGAATGCATCACAAAACAAGTTCTAGAATCTATTATACTACCGGTACACTCTCTAAACATTAAAGGTGAATGCTTTTATTCCTAAAGATCTAGGGGTGAACCTCACATTTTTGGGGTGAAATTTTGAGTGGTAAACGGTTTTTGTGCTAGTCATATAACTCATATCCATGAGACGCTTTATTAAGACTAAAGTTTTAGCTCGTACATGTCATAAAAAAAATTAAATTTGGTGCTAAAATTGCCCTAACAAATATTTCTCATAGTTTATTACACAATTTACTAAGGACAAGACAAATGATCAAGGATAAGAATAGTTTCTAATTTCACGTTTTATTCTCCCTCCCTACACTTAAACTGAACATTGTCCCCAATGTTCCTCGAAAGTATCAAAGTTATGATAAAGGAAGATAAGTAAAATAGAAAGAAACTAGTACTCCCCTGATTAGCTCAGTAGGATCCGTGTGAAGTTGTGGTTAAATTCTTTCCCAAGAAGAATGTATACGTGATAAGCTCCATCCAATGTTGTGTTTCTTCTTCTTGCCAAATATAACGTGCACACTTTAAGAAAACAGACGAAACCTTCGCATAAAATCGGCGGTAAAACTATATATGACACAACTACACTAGGATATAATGCTTGTGGAATGGATGTTCGCAGATTTTCTGTAAAATTAAGACCTGAAAATTTCCAAAAATTTATAAATAGCACAGAAAACGAATTTTTTTGATAAGCTGTTTCTGCTTGACCTGACGTCATCAGGCTTTAATCCTGACGCCGTCAGGTTGTCATGACAGAAACTGGTCTGCTGCGTTTTCCTGGAAAAATTACATCTTTAAAACCTGGAAATATTCCTGCAAAACATCCATTATGACTCGATACAAGCATTTGACTCTAACAATCACACAAATATATCAATTTCATTTATCGTTAATCTCATGTTCTTGTTCTTAAAAACATATTTGATCTTCCCTACACTTATCTTTTTATAAAATACCTTTATATGTAATTAAGACGAGGTTAAAAACAAAATAAAGCATTTTCACAAAGTCTAACATGAGAATAAACAATAATGAAAAGATATATAAACACACAAATAAAGATGAAAAACAAATACACATGGGTTGCCTCCCAAGAAGTGCTTGTTTTTGTTCGAGTCACGAGCTTGACTCTACCCTTATTTAACGGATAAAGGAGAAGTTTTTCCAACACTTAAGCTTAAGTGCGGGTGATAGTAGCGGTACACACCCTTAGGGTGGAAATTTGCTACGTGAGGAGAGGGTGATGGGTGATACTTATGCTCAAAGGGGTGTGCTCCTATCATACTAGCCTTACCTAATTCAATTGGTGTAGTGGGTGAATCAAATCTTTCTCCAAGAAATGGATCATCTTCTATCAACTTCAAAAGATTCTTAGTTAAGGATCCATCTTGACCTAATAAACCCGGTTTAAACCCATAATGTTTCTTGTTATCAACCATGAATGGGTGATGTAAGTGTGTAAGGTCATGGGTTACTCCTATATTAGGTTCCACTCTACATGGCCTAGAGTCTACTACCTTTATTAAGCAACTACCCAGACTATTTGTTTTGATGGGTGGATTGGGGCCTAACTCGATTCCTAGATTCACAACTAAAGACGAAAAATTGGGTAAGGGTTTCGGTTGAGGCCCCGGTTCATCAAAACTAGGAACTTCCTTAGAACTAAGAGAGAGCTCATGACAACAAGCATCTAAACCTACATTCTCTAGTGGTGTTTGGTCCAAAGGTTCTATATCAATCGGGGTTCCTATAGTCTCTTCTACTTCTTCCGGGTAAGTAATAGGCGGTGTGTGTTCCTCAAGTGATGATAGGGCTTGTGGGCTTGGATTTTCCACCTCATTCTCCATTATATCTAGATCTCCTATATGTTCATCATTTGTTTTAGTATGATCTAACCCAAATACACTCCTAAGAATCTCAAATCCTTCTTTAGCCAATTCAAATTCTTGGTTCGATTCATAAGAGTCGTTCTCAAAAACTTGATTACTATGTTCTATTTGCCTAATTGATTCTTCATGCGTGTCATATGTTTTTGTGAAATCTATCCCAGGCATGCAACTTAGTATTTCAACTCTAACCATCTCACAATTTTGTTCGGATTTCGGTTCCATGTTCTTAAAATCTAGGTCTTTTTGTTCATGGTGCCTAAGGTTGGATAAATCCTCCTTATCAATTTCCTCAAGTTGTGATGTAGACAAGCCTATGATTTCATTCAACTGATGGTTTATGCTTAGGAAGCTTTTCTCAAATTTTTTCCAGAGGGCCTCACTAAAAGGAGTTGATCCTAACAATGATTGTTGAATAGAAGCCACACAAGCACAAAATTTATCAAATCCATCTAACCTTACACCCGTCTCCTTTTGGATATATCTAAGATCACTCACAAATTCATTAGAACAATAAAAAGCAATCCTATCTGTGAAATTTAATTGTTCCTCACTTGTTAATGATTCAAATGCAACTTCACTTGCCATAGCGACAAATGAAAAGGGTTTTACGAACACAAACACAAAGAAGGGGATAGACTACAAGGAAGCTAATGAAAAGAGAAAAAAGCTCACTTGATAGGAATAAAGCGAGTGGACCTAAACGAGATAGAGATCTAACTAGCTATTCTATTCCTCGGCAGCGGCGCCAAAAACTTGATGCGCGTACGAAGCGCGTTCGGGGTCAAAGGAACTTCCTTTTCGCCGAGCAAGTTTTTCAACACCCTACGCAGTGAACCTAATCATTCTAGTGTAGTATTGGGTAAGCCTCGGGGAATGATATCGCTCTCTAGGGGAATAGAAATGCTAGAAAGAAATGTATTACGCTAAGGTGGGGTTGAGGATGATTCTTTTTTATCTTTTTTTAGTTTTTTTAGAATGCTATGGGTAAAATCTCGGGGCAATTGGTTTGGGGTGGTACTTCTACCGATTACTTCTACTATTCTAATTGTCTAATACTACGAGTAGCTATGTCTATTTGATGTGTGCTCGTATGCTGATAAAAAAATGAGTTTACCTAGATACTATTATTCTCTAGTTATCTTTTATTGATGGTTGAATTGTCACGTCCTTATTCTTAACGCATTGTGCTTCCTAAAGTCGTAGGGTGTGCATATGCCCTAACTCTTTGAGGCTATATTTGGGTTTAGCCTACTAAATCCGCTAGATTAATCATAAACTAACTTTCACAAAGATTATTCAAGCATTAAACACAACGATATCCTAGTTGCACTCCTAAACCAATTACAATTAAGATAAGAGACAACCTAACAATAATTAATAACTAGGTTTTATAGATCTAAGCAAACACACAAGAAATTTAGCTAGACATGTTAAACAAGCAAGCATACACACAATCAATGGAAGACATAATGATACTATTGGATTAAAAAACTTATCTTGATGTGTAAAATAGGGACGTTTAGGGTTTTTACTCCAAAAGTCTACCTCCTTAAATGCAGAAAAATCGAATTCTTTATATAGATTTATACTTGTGACGGCGTCGCCTTATAGGTGGGACGCCATTAGATCGCCGTCATTAGGGTTTTTGTCTTGGCCAAGTTATCGATGGGACGACGTCATGTTGGAGTTGAGACGCCGTCGGGCTTCATATGGGACATCGTCTTGGTTCTGGATCTGGGCCGTCTGAGATGAAAAGTCTGAGTGACGCCCTTCTTCTTTAAAGCCTGACGCCATCAGGTGTTATGAGCAAAAATTCCACTGAGCCGTCTAGTGCATGTTTTTATCAAATCTGTATAGAGGGACGACGTCGCCCTTTGATTGGGAAGCCGTCAGGTTCAGTTTTAGCAGCTTGAGTGGCTTCGAACTTGCTTTGCCATGTTCTTCATGTTTTCACTCCTTTTCGCCAAAATGTGCATCATTCCAGCATTTTGCTTTCAAGAGACCTAAAAAGTGAAAAGGAACGAAATTAAGCAGTAACGGATATAAAAGTAGTCGATTAAGGGATTAAATGACCCCTTAAAAGTCTACATTTTATATCCTTATCAGTCGTTGGCAAAAATCACTGCCACGTCAGCAAAACACTCTATGGCACCAGAAATCATTTGGCACAATATTTTGTGCCGTTATCATTGGCACCAGAAAATAAAGTGTCGTTGGCGTTTTTTTTTTCATTAACATAAAATATAACATACACAATATTAACTAAAAAAAAAAGCTTCATTAATAAATAAAAAAACACATTACATCAATAAAAAAAAGTTACATAAAAATAAAAACATAGTACGTAAACATTGAAATAAAAATTACAAACTTGTGATTAAGGTTGCATAAATGCTCCATATCGCCTTGTCGAATATCGTCGTGCATTTGTCTATCTCGAATTTCTTTGCATTTTCTAACATGTAAATCACATCTTTCGATCCAAGTGTTTGCTATGTTCGGGCTTGGATCAACGAACAAATCTCTTAAATTCACTTCGAATCCTTCGTCTTCCTAATTTTATCTTATTTTCACAACAATTTTTCAATTTTATTATATCTTTCAATATGAATTCTTTCAATTTACATAGAGATGCAAGGCAAACGAGCAACAAGCTGCGCCGCTAGCTCTTTTTGAATTGCAAATGCAATTCTTTTAAAAACTATGTTTGTAGATCCATGTGTCATAACATTGCTATACATAACTCGTTGGACTCTGTTGAGGAGCTCCACAGCCTCTGGTGCAAGGAAACTAAAAGTATCAAATGCGAAAGGAATAAAAACATGTTGATTTTCAATGCACGCTTTCTCGTATTTTGCCACATTTTTCGAGGCGACTTTCAAAGAAACTTGTCCTACTGTAAAATCCCGACTACTGATTTCGTAATATTATACAACAATACATGATTCTTTTCAAGGCGCTGATTTCGTAAGGATGCGCGGGTTGTCGTATAATTCCCCGACGACCTTGTAGGACTCCGAAAGCTCATTCAATATCTTTTCTAGAACTTTCTTGAACTCTATTAAATTTCAACGTTTTTTCAGTCCTTGCAACAGAAAACGTTTTGACAAACACGGACCATGTTGGATAAATGTCGTCGGCAAAATAGTAACCTTTCTTGTATGTATGTCTATTTATTACAAATGGACATTCTGGAGCTCTACCGGCAAGTTCATCATCAAATAACGGGGAACCATATAACACATTAAGATCATTGATAACGCCTGAAATGAACATGTTTTTAGTAGCGTTATTGTTAGTTTTGTGCATGATAATCGGCTATATTTACTCATAACTGTTGCAAAAGTGAAAAAGATGCGTATTGTGTATGTATATGTAGCCAGGTATATCGAATAATGAAGAAGTGAAGTTTTTATGCACATTTGGAAGATTCTCGAGGAAGGAAGTCGAGCTAGGAAGCTATTGGATCCAATGATTGGGAAGCACAATGATTTCTAAGTATCTACAGCAAGGAAAGATCAAGTTTTGCCTTGGAAATCATCAGCGAGAGCAAAAGAATGAAGAGTATGAGCAAAAAGTCAACAAAAAGTCAAAACTGCAATAACCCAGCCGTTCGGTCACAACCCGTAACCGGGTCCGGCTGGGCGTTGGGTCAAAATGTAACTGATCCGGTTGCCCTCATAACCGATCCGGTTTCTCGCACTGCAGTTACACAAAGTTGCATTTATTGTTGCCTTAACTCTCCATAATCATTGGAGTCCGATCATTTCTTGATAATAACTTGTTGGGAACATTTTTGGTCAGTTGAGCAAGCATAATTGGCTATATAATGAACCTAGTCCTAGTTACTAGGTGTGACACAACCAAAACTGTATTAGTTTACACCTAAACTAATACCAACCATTATTATTCAGCCCAAAAGCTTAGTTCTTACTAAAAAACGTCCAGGAGCAAGGAGGGAACAATTCTCATCCATAGTTTTGGTAGTTTGGAGTTGTACGGTGAATCTACGTGATTGGAGGCGCGTGGTTGCTACAATCCACGAACTCTAACTCTTGTAATCACAAAAGTTTAGGTATTCTATGAACTTTGTTATGGAATTCTATTCTCTTGAATTGTTGGAATTACTTTGTTATGAATTGTGTTTAGTTATTATTATTATTATCATGGAGTAGTTTTGGGATATACTTGTGTGTTGGGATGTAGTTAATCATATTAGTGTTCTCAAAATGTGATGCATGTATATATGATCTTGTTTAAATGAGTTTGTTGGAAAAATACTAGTCTTGGTTTGATTTGTTGGTAAAACATGTTTTAAGAAAAAGGACCGAAAGGATTTCTCTTATGTTTTATTCCAAAAAGTGAAGTGACAAACTAGTATGGGGATATGGTGATTGACAACCACCATGTTTTTTTTATTAAAACAAGACTAGGAACATTTTCATCACGAAAGGGTCAAAAGATTCGTAAGAACAAATTTAATAAGAACATGTTGCAAACAAATGGATTTTCTAAAGAACAATCATTGGGATAAGGACCGAAAGGATTACCTAAATGTTTTTGTTCTTAGAATGATTTTTACAACCATATACCATGGTTGGGGGATCATTTGCTTATGATTTGTGCATCACATCAAGAGTATACACCAAACCTTCATGAATACTATTTATGATTGATTATAGACTACATACAAGTATATATATATTTATTATTATTGAATTTCACTAGAACATAATTATTTGAGGAAGCCCTGACAAGCTTTCTTGTTGGAATCTTTTCATACAAAAACAATTTCAAACACAAAAATCCCTTGGGACGGTCTCGACTTACCAAACTTTGCTATCACGGACGAGTATACTTGCTCGTATGTGTTAATAGGTTAGACGGTTAAATCGTGTTTATAAATTTTTAAAACTTGCACCAATCGTAGCACATCAAGTTTTTGGCGCCGCTGCCGGGGATTTTCTTTAATTTTCTTTGATTTTCTGTAAAATTTGTAGTATTGGAATTAAATTTGTTGAAAAGTTAAAAAAAAAAGAGTTTTGGTAAAACGCTAACCGATTCGGTTGGTGATCCAACCGAATCCGGTTATACTTTCTGTGTAATTTTTAGTTTCGATTTTATTGTTCTAGTTTACTTAATTCTTTGTGTTATAGTTCGTAGAGTAATTCTTGTCATTTTAGATTTTATTTGCAGATTATGTCTTGTAGTTTAATGATTTCTTAGATTTATTTATATTTTCTTTACATTTGATATTTATTAGTTAATTAACTTTTAGATTAATTTCAGTGTTAATGATAATGATTAGATAGTAATTTTTCAGTTATATGTCTAATTATCTTAATGGTAGATTTTAATTAGTAGTTAATTTAGTTTTAGTTTAATGGTTTTATTATTAAGTTATTAAATTGTTGGTTATGAAGAGTTTTCATTAATTAGAGTTTAGTACATCTTAATGATTCCTTAATTGCATTAAAATTCTATTTAAAAAAATAAATAAATAAATAAATATTTTTCGATCAAACCGATCGGTTGCAACCCGCAACCGGATCCAGTTCGATTTTCTGGTCTAGTTATTTCAACCAACCGATTCGGTTGGTCAGCCAACCGAATCCGGTTGGAGTTTCTGTGTTAGTTTTTATCATTTTTAGAATTTGAGTTTTAACTTATGTTTTTAGTTTTGTTGAGTATCTTAACTTGTTTAGTATATGTTTCTATAGTTGTTTTTGTTTTTACTAACTCTAACGCTAATAGTTCGGATTTTGTTTTGTTTTGTTTTGTCAAGTTTGTCTAGTTAATATGGATAGTTTGAGCGGAATCTCGGAATACCTTCGTACTTTGGATGAAATGTTCAAGGATACCGGAAGTTCACTAGAAAAGATTGGAGGTATCTTGGAAGAGAGTAAGAAAGATTCGGGGATTGATACGGGTAATATGGAGGAAACAGGTGAAAGCAAGGTTCAAATTCCCAAGAAGGGAAGAGTCGTAGTGTTCACACAAGCACCTTTAACGGTATATGATTCGCCACTAAAGAGGTTTGGTACGCCATGTAGCGTGGAAGGAATAAGTGCTTAGGACGCGCAGCTTAATATGGCTTATGGAGAGAATTACATTTTGGAGAAGATTCTTGACGAAATTGGTCATGTACGTTTGGACTATGAAGCATATGGAAGAAGGATGGTAAAAAATCTTAAGGTCAATATTCATGGACATATTTTTGAAACGGATTTTGTTGTGTTAGAAGAAGGGAATGCGGATGAACCTAATGTATGCTTTGGTCGAGATTTTCTTGTCACGACCAAGTGTCAAGTAGATTTTGCAATGGGAGAAATGAGAATTAATATAACTGATTTGGAAGAAGGAAAAGGAGTGAACGAGATGCTAGTGGAAGTTTGTGCAAACATGAAAGAAAAAGAGGTGGAAGTATGATAAGGTTTTAAAAGGTACCATTTTGAGGGGTCGTTTAAGTCCATATTTGATCACTTTTGTATCCGTTATTGCTTAATATCGTTCCTTTTCACTTTTTAGGTCTCGTGAAGGCAAAATGCTGGAATGGCACTTATTTGGACGAACAGGCGCGAATATATGAAGAAAATGGCCAAAGTCAAAATCGAGGCACTCACAGTTGCTGAAAGTAGAAGGCGACGGCGTCAGGTGCTATTGGCGAAGCCGTCCCAAAATTATTGTGACGGGCCAGAACCCAAAACTCGTATTTTCAAGAGACGGCGTCTAGTGGTGAAAGAGTAGGCCGTCGCTACTCAGACGGCCTAGATGCAATCCAGACGACGTCAGAAGCTGAAGAGGACGGCGTCACGGACATAAGGTGACGCCGTCGCAAGGTTAACGTGGCCAAGACGAAACCCTAATGGCGGCGACACGACGGCGTCACTAAACATAAGGTGACGCCGTCGCAATTGTAATCTTATATATAGAATCTGAATTTTTCAGTCTTTGAGTGGAGAGTCTTTGGAGTAAAAACCTAAAACCGAACCTAAGGTGTCTTGTACAGTATTTTAGGGTTTTAAACCCTATCTTACATCAAGATAAGTCTTTACTTCATTAATTCAATTATGTCTTTGATTATTTGTGTGTATGCTTGCATGTTCTCCATGTCCGGCTAATTTATTTGTGTGTTTGCTTAGGAAGTATGAAACTTAATTATTGAATATTGATTGGTTGTTTCTTATCTTAGTTGATTAATGATCTAGTAATGCGATAGGTCATTCGTTGTGTACTTAATGCTTGATTCATCTTTGTGAACCTTAGAGTATAATTACCTGAGTAATTGTAGGCTAAACCATCCGAAGAGCGCCTTAGAGTAGGAGTCTATAATCTCTAGTGGGTTTGTAGACAAGACCCTTTGGTAAGTTCAAAGAGTTAGGGAGAAACGCATACCCTACAACTTTAGACACACAACGCAACTAGGAATAAGACGTGACACTCAACCATCAATAGGAGATAATTAAGGAGTAATACAAACTAAGTAAACACATCTTTAAACTATCATACGAGCACACATTAATTAGACATAGACTCCCACAACCTTAGTTTAGATAATTAGATAATAGTAGAGTAATCGGTAGAAATACCAACCCCCCAAATCCAATACCCGAGATTCGTACCTTTCCATTTTCATAAAATATAAAAAGATAAAAAATAATCTTCCTCAACCTTAACCTTAGCGTAGTAACTCCCTACTAGCATTCCTATTCCCCTAGAGAACGATATCAATACCCGTGGCTTACCCTAATTACTACACTACAACGATTAGGTTCACTGCCTAGGGTGTTATAAAACTTGCTCGAAGAAAAGGAAGTTCCTTTGACCCCGAACGACGCGTGTAGCATTATCAAGTTTTTGGCGCCGCTGCCGGGGAATAGAATAGCTAGTTAGTAGTCCACCTCGTTTAGGTTTCTTTGCTTGATTCCTATCAAGTAAACTTTTTCCCCATTTTTAGATTTCTCTTAGTCTATCCCCCTTCTTCGTGACCTTTGTTAGTAACCTCATCACTTTTCATCATGGAGAATGATAACCAACCACCACTTAATAACCCAACACAAAAAATTTCAATGTCACTCAAAACCCAACCCAATAACCAACACAACCGTCGAAGCCGATATGTGAGTAGAAACACCGACCTTCAGGATTTGCAGAAAATATTCGATAGTACAATTAGGGAAGCTGTTGAGAAAGTAGTCAGCGCTGCTATAGTTGGTTCAATGATTAGCAGTAATTCGGAAAATGGCATGATAAACAACAACGTGGATGTGGAAAATAGTGCTTACTTCAATCTTTACCCCACTAAGGAAGAGGTTGCGTACCATCAATACATAATTGATAATCCACAATCACCCATCATTAGGATATGCCCAAAGATTAGGAGAGGAAATCCTTGGAACCTAAAAATCCCTTGTATGATCGGATATAGGAGTGTCGACCACGCTTACATAGATACGGAATCCCCCATCAACGTAATGTCATCTATTGTCTACAATGACATTATGAATGAGCGACTCAATATTAGGAGAGACCCTAAGTATCCGGGAGGAGTTTGCAACTTTGTGGGAAGAGTCAAGGACGTGCATGTCTTTATAGGAAATTTCACCTACCTAGTTGATTTTATGGTTCTAGAAGATGTAGGATGCGTCATTGACTATAGTTTATCCCAAGTAGTGCTAGGGAAACCGTTTGTTGAAACATCTAGAATGAGCCATAACAAGCATGATGGAACGGTTAGGTTCAAGGAAGGAACCGATGAGATCACCTATAGGATGCCTTGGAAAACAACTGAGTATGGCCACTTGTCCATTTATGATCGAGACAACATCAAAGCTTTTGAGGACAAAAGCAAGGAAGATGTTGAAAAAGGTTATAAATTCATGTGGGAAAGAAGGAGGCATTATTATAAGGATTGCTTGACTTTAGGGCCTAGGTATAGAGTCGATGAAGATTTTGTCAACATGATAGAATTCTCATTGAGGATACGTGAGGAAACGTAGGAGCACGACTACGAGTCTAGCTACAAGACTCTTTAATAAAGAAAAGCGCTTCGTGGGAGGCAACCCATGCTTAATTGTTTGCTTGTTAGTGTCATATATCTTTTAGTAATTGTTTATCCTCATGTTTAAATTTGTGAAAATGATTTATTTTGTTTTTAACCTCGTCTTAATTGCATATAAAGGTATTTTACATAAGGGATAAGTGTAGGGAGGATTACACACGTTTTCAAAAGAAACGTAAACATGAGAATAACAATTAACTAAAAGATATTTATGTTTGTTTGTTCGAGTCAAATGCTTGTATCGAGTCATAATGGATGTTTTGCAGAATTTTTTCCAGATTCTAAAGACGTAAATTTTCCAGAATTTTTTTCAGAAAATCGCAGACCAGTTTTTGTCAGGATAACCTGACGGCGTCAGGATTGCAACCTGGCGGCGTCAGGAAGGAGTAAAAACATCAGATTACTTTTTCTCGTTTTCTGAGCTACTTATAAATTTTTAGAATTTTCCAGGTCTTAGTTTTCTTAGAAATTCTGTAAACATCCATTCCACAAGCATTATATCCTAGTTTAAATCGAGTCTTATATATATTATTACCGCCGATTTTACGCGAAGGTTTCGTTTGTTTTCTTCAAGTGTGCAGGTTTAGTTTGTCAAGAAGAAGTTACATAAGATTGGAAGGAGCTTTTCACGCAATAATTCTTCTTGGAAAAGAGTTTAACCACCACTTTACACGGATCCTACCGAGCTAATCAGGGGAGTACTAGTTTCTTTCGTTTTTAATTACCTTCTTTTATCATAACTTTGATACTTTCGGGGAACATTGGGGACAATGTTCAGTTTAAGTGTAGGGAGGGAAAATAAAACGGGAACTTTGAAACTATGCTTATCCTTGACTATTTGCTTTGTCCAATTGTGATTGTGTAATAAACCATGAGAAAATGTTGGTTAGGGTAATTTTGGCACCAAATTTAAAATTTTTCATGACATATAGGAGTGGGCCATTAGTCTTAACAAAAGCGTCTCACGGATAGGAAGTTGCATGACTAGCACAAAAAACCCTTTACCACCTAAATTCCACCCAAAATGTGAGGATCGCCCTTAGATTAGTAGGAATTAAAGCATTCATCTTTAATGCTTAGAGTGTGAACCGGTAGTATAATAGATTCTAGAACTTGTTTTGTGATGCATTCCGAGATCGCAAGTGAGGCTACACTTGTGTAGTTAGGAATAACTAAATGATAAGAGGCATTAGGATAACCCTTGTTTGATACATGTAATATAATTACTTCTTCCATATCGGTTGAGTAATTCCCCCACACCCTTTGCGTTGTACTCATCTTTAGTACACGATATCCCTAGTTAACCCCTCAGAGCCTATCCTTTTCGCGGTTCTCGTGATATTTCGGTTTTTCCGAAATATCAATGAAGAGCATTGTTTACACCCCACCCCCAAATATACACCCAAATCGCCTTAGCCTACCCCTTATGCACTCACTTTTAGTGCAAATGTTTGTTATCACCCCAAACCCTTAGTTCAATTATCTAGTTGCTTGCATAAGTTGCTAAGTCGAGTCATATCCTTTGTATACAGTTTTGGGATGATTGGGATTCATGGGAAAAGTTAAAGTTTATGAAATGACGGGAAGGGAACGTTAAATTCAAATTCCCTTTGTTTGCGTAATAATGTACCCCAAGTGTTTTGATCTTTTCAAATCGGGTCAAATTAGTATTAGAGTAATAAAAACTCAAGTGTAGGGATATGCTTATAAATCCCTAGTATTTTGATGTTATCTTAGAGGATGGTAGAGTAAAAGTGTATGAATAAAAAAAAAAAAAAAAAAAAAAAAAAAAAAAAATCGAAAAAAATAGAAAAAGAGAAAAAGAAAAAAAAAAAAAAAAAAAAAAAAAAAAAAAAACATACGGGCTACCATCCTACATCTATCCTTTAAATTTATGTTTGTTTATTTCAGTTATCTAGAGTTTAGAGTGTCGAGTCTTGGCTTAGCAACGCCATTCTTCATATGCATTTAACATAAAGATTTTTGACTTACCACCACTAAATAGCCTATCCCACCAAACCCTTATTTCCCTACCGTAAGCCTAACGTTACAACCCTTTAAAGACCTCTTTGATAGTCTTTCCTAGGTGCTTACGCCAAAGCGATGGAGGTTTGATCTATTCTCAAGCCTATGGTAATCTATGTACTAGGACCGGTTAATGAGTGTTTATCTTCCATTTCCTATATTGTTATATTTCATTTATACACCCGAGAGAGATGTGAGTATCCAAACACCCCATGTAAGGTGCTAGTATGTAATTTCCGTGCTTGTTATGACTTTTGCGGGGCTTATATGTGTTGTGGACCGTTTTGAATTAATGCTTCATGACCCCTAACTTATAAATTAATTGGCTAAAAGCACATTTGCTTGAGGACAAGCAAATAACTAGTGTAGGGATATTTGATAAGGTTTTAAAAGGTACCATTTTGAGGGGTCGTTTAAGTCCTTATTTGATCACTTTTGTATCCGTTATTGCTTAATATCGTTCCTTTTCACTTTTTAGGTCTCGTGAAGGCAAAATGCTGGAATGGCACTTATTTGGACGAAAAGGCGCGAATATATGAAGAAAATGGCCAAAGTCGAAATCGAGGCACTCACAGTTGCTGAAAGTAGAAGGCGACGGCGTCAGGTGCTATTGGCGACGCCGTCCCAAAATTATTGTGACGGGCCAGAACCCAAAACTCGTATTTTCAAGAGACGGCGTCTAGTGGTGAAAGAGTAGGCCGTCGCTACTCAGACGGCCTAGATGCAATCCAGACGACGTCAGAAGCTGAAGAGGACGGCGTCACGGACATAAGGTGACGCTGTCGCAAGGTTAACGTGGCCAAGACGAAACCCTAATGGCGGCGACACGACGGCGTCACTAAACATAAGGTGACGCCGTCGCAATTGTAATCTTATATATAGAATCCGAATTTTTCAGTCTTTGAGTGGAGAGTCTTTGGAGTAAAAACCTAAAACCGAACCTAAGGTGTTTTACATCAAGATAAGTCTTTACTTCATTAATTCAATTATGTCTTTGATTATTTGTGTGTATGCTTGCATGTTCTCCATGTCCGGCTAATTTATTTGTGTGTTTGCTTAGGAAGTATGAAACTTAATTATTGAATATTGATTGGTTGTTTCTTATCTTAGTTGATTAATGATCTAGTAATGCGATAGGTCATTCGTTGTGTACTTAATGCTTGATTCATCTTTGTGAACCTTAGAGTATAATTACCTGAGTAATTGTAGGCTAAACCATCCGAAGAGCGCCTTAGAGTAGGAGTCTATAATCTCTAGTGGGTTTGTAGACAAGACCCTTTGGTAAGTTCAAAGAGTTAGGGAGAAACGCATACCCTACAACTTTAGACACACAACACAACTAGGAATAAGACGTGACACTCAACCATCAATAGGAGATAATTAAGGAGTAATACAAACTAAGTAAACACATCTTTAAACTATCATACGAGCACACATTAATTAGACATAGACTCCCACAACCTTAGTTTAGATAATTAGATAATAGTAGAGTAATCGGTAGAAATACTAACCCCCCAAATCCAATACCCGAGATTCGTACCTTTCCATTTTCATAAAATATAAAAAGATAAAAAATAATCTTCCTCAACCTTAACCTTAGCGTAGTAACTCCCTACTAGCATTCCTATTCCCCTAGAGAACGATATCAATACCCGTGGCTTACCCTAATTACTACACTACAACGATTAGGTTCACTGCCTAGGGTGTTATAAAACTTGCTCGAAGAAAAGGAAGTTCCTTTGACCCCGAACGACGCGTGTAGCGTTATCAAAGTAGTTAAAATGGGAAAGTCAAATCGGAAGAAGACTTCATCAAACAAACTAACCCCAACAACCACCACCACCACCAAAAATGACTACCCACCATCATCACCTACCACTACTTTCAAACCCTTAACCGACAAACAAAAATAAGCTATTTTAGAAAACTTAGAACAAAAGTTTCTTGAGCTTAATGAAAAGAAACCAGTGATAGAGGTACTCCAAGATTATGTGCTTTACCGTAAGAAGTTGGATGCATTGATGCTAGCGAGGGCTAGGTTGGAAGATAAGAATCTCACGGAGGAGGAGCGAGATCGAATTTTGTTTTGAGGCATGCCAAGGAAGGAGAAGGATCCGGGTAATTTTGTGTTGCCAATCAAAGTGAATGGAACTACACCAGTTTATGCTTTAGCCGATACGGGGTCAAGTGTTAATGTGATGCCCTACCCATTATTTATGACTTTAGGCCTAAGTAATCCGCAATCTAATCATTCGAATCTTACTATGGCGGATAATTCTCAAGCGAAGGCAATGGGAGAGGTGAAGAATGTGAGAGTGCAAATTGGCTATCAACCGTATTTGGCTGATTTTCTTGTCCTAGATATTCCGGTGGACAAAAGTTTGCCACTACTATTGGGGAGACCATTCCTACGAACTTGTGGTGCAATTATAGACATGGGAAAAGGCACTATGACTATTGATGATGGTATTTCAAGGCAAACATACTATCCGAAACCAAGAGGACCGACTTTGGAATTTATGGAAGAGTTAGAATGGATGGATGCAAATGATGATTTAACTTGTTTTGAAGTGGGACATGATACCCAAGGAAAACCAATGTACAGACCGTTAGCTCCGCCTTATTTTGATATAGAGGACGAAATGGAACGTGCGTTAGCGGTGGAAGCTTTCTATAACCCATTCAAGAACATACTAGTTTACAAGAAGTTGACCGACTTTTTAGGTTCTTTACCGGTGCAACTTAAGAATTTAGAATGGAGACC
Source organism: Chrysanthemum seticuspe (assembly GCA_019973895.1). NCBI lineage: Eukaryota > Viridiplantae > Streptophyta > Magnoliopsida > Asterales > Asteraceae > Chrysanthemum > Chrysanthemum seticuspe. The sequence continues at coordinate 171,451,828 of BPTQ01000008.1, forward strand.
CGAGGGGTCGGGGACTTACAAGAGACAAACTGGAGATGGAGATTGGCATGTTAAGTTCGATATACTTTGTCCGGACGGAAGAAGATTCATGAGAAAGTTCAAAACTTTTGAAACATTCCGTGAGTTAACCGAAAAATTTCAAAGCGAGGACATCCTAAGACAAGAGTATTTCAAGGAATTCTAAGGAGGAGACATGGGACCGTAATAAACAAGCAATTATTTGCTTGAATTTCATGAACTATTTCTTTTTGATTTGATGCATTTAGGATTTTTTTTGTTTCTCATTTTATTTTCATTTTTATTCTTATGATTGAGGTAATTTGGTTAATGCATTATGACTATGAGTTTTGAGTTAAAGTTTGGTTTAGTTCATTAGTTGATGATTTGAGTTTTTGGATTGGATGATTGTTGAAATTTCCAAATGGTGAATGAATGTTGTGTGAATCTTTGACAGGATTTTTTGAGTAAAAATTTTGTTGCTTGGAAGGTAAATGCCTAAGTAACATAAAAATGCAAAATTTGGCAAATGCATACCGAAACGGTTGTGTTCATGACTGAACCGGTTGCATACAAGTATAAAAACCAAAAATTCACTTTTCCAGAAAAAAAACACACACACACACTAATTCCCAGCTGGGTTTTGCAAAATTCATCCAAGGGAAGCTAATACAAGATTGTTTAAGTTGTAGGAAGACATCATGGCACCCAAACAAGTAAGCATCTACATTCAATTAACTCAATTAAGGTTAATTAGAGCATTTGATTCGAATTGAATATTAGGTCACCAATTTGGGGGTTCTTGTTATAATTCGAATTCAGTTGTAATATTTTTAGATTAAGTGAGTAATTGATATAGGAATGTATTGCAAAAAGAATTGTATGAATTGATTCGCCATGGAATGAATACTAGATGATTGAATTTTCATATTTGATTGGGTAGTGCTGATGAATCAAGATAAGTTGCAATGGGTGATTCCTAATGATAGATGATGTGTTTTTAGAGGTAATAGATGCCACATTACTGATTAGAACTAATGGTTGAAGGATATAGGTTTATCAAGTTGAGTTCTAAGATGATGAATGTATGATGATTTGAAAGCGAATTTAGAGTAATTCAAGTATGTGGAAATCATTGAGGATGATAGAATGCGATTTAGGAGTGGATTGGACTTAGAAATTCGAGTGAATAAGGGTTTAAGAGGCAAAAGCCTTATGCAGACTGCATAACCGATTCGGTTGCGCATTACAACCGACCGGTTTGATTTGGACAATTGAGTAACCGATTCGGTTTCTCTGGAACCGAATCCGGTTACGGTTTCTGTGTTGAAAATTTTTGAAAATTTGAAATGAACCTTCTTGTTTGTTCTAACACTCTTATATGGTCTTATATTTATGATTTCTACAGAGAATTATTGTAGGTAGCTCAAGCGAGGAGGCGATTCCAATGAACCCGCTTGTTACGAAGTTTTGTCAAAGGAACGAGAAGAAGAAAGTCAAGTATAGGTTGAAGACGGAGGCAAATGCCAACTTAAAGTTCAAAGATCTCACCGATGGGGAGAAACATGCTTTTCGGGAAAGGTTATCGAAATTGCAACATAGGACATGTTTGGTTCCACGGGTGATTGATTGGGATTTGTTTGCGGAATGTGATTGTGAAGATGAGTTGAGAGGAATGATGCGGACATCTTATGTGTATTCAGGGGATGGTGATTCGTTCAATGATTTGTCATGGGAAAGAGCATTTAGCGTCAATGAAGAGGTTTATCGAGAATGGTGTATGGAAGTTCTTTTCAACCATGTATTTTGAAAGAAAGGTGAATGTTCGGAACTTGATGAAGGAAGTTTGTGTTTGGTTTAGGCTTTGTGGAAGGGATCATGCTTACACTTTGCTGGCTTTTGGCGTGGCTCTTGGTTTGTATGAGCCACATGAGGTTAATCATCGGTTATTTGAAGCTCACTTTTCGAGACTTAGGAGGTTTGAAAAAGACTATCCTAGTATACCCGCTTATTGGAATCAAGTGGGAGATCCTTCTTGCGCTAGGAGGAATGCCTCAACCATCAGGAATCCATTAATGAGGATACTTCACAAGTTGATAGTGACCGGGCCGTTTAATAGGTTTGGAAGCAGGGACAAATGTCAGAAACCGGACTTATGGGTTATGATGTTGCTAGAGGAAACTAAGGACGGTAATGCAGTTTGGCAGATAGCCGAGTATTTGTCTAGGAGGGCCCCGGGAATCAAGAGCAATAGCCACATTTGTGGAGGACATTTTGTGACGAAATTGGCGAAGAATCTTGGGTATTATGTTGATGAAGAATTGGCTAAGTGTGGAGAGCCAAAGTATAGTGATACGTGGACTGCACAAGGTTTTGGGAATGCTTTGAATAGGAGATTGAAAACCTTGGGGTTATGGATTGAACCAAAACAACAACAACAACCACCACAACAACAGGGGAGTATACCAATGGATAACGTGCAAGCGGGTACGTCCAGTAGTTTTGATTCAGGTTGGGGAGAGTGGAACCAACATTTAAATGAGATTCAATGTAGGGATGTGTGGAGAGACTCGATGATGTTAAGAAACAACTACATCAATGATTATTCAATGCCTATTTTTCAACACATGGCTCGTGAAGCCGATTACGAGTTGCCACCCTACAATCCACCCAATGTTCCACCATATCCTTTCCCTTGCACTTCTTATCCTGGACCCTATCCATATCCATATCCTGGGTACGCACCATTTCCTGATCCAGTGCCCCCATATGGTCGATTACCTGAGGTTGGTGGAGCAAGCTACGATGTTGGAGGATCGTCATCGGGAGTTGGAGGAAAGAAGAAGAAGAGGAGAGTTCGTTCGGAGATTATAGACGAAAACTACATAACCGAAAGTGATGATGATGATGAGTATGATGATGAAGAAGGGGATGACATGAGCGAAGATGAGGAGTGATCGTGGATCATTCGTGAATTATGGTTTCAAAGACAATGGTTATGATGTGTTAACAATATTATTTCTATCTCTTTAACTATTTCTTTAGGATGATTAACATATTTGCTTGGTTTTATCTAGTTTTTAGTCGCATTTGTTTTGTTTTGTTTTGTGTTTTGTATGTTGCAGTTTTTGTTTGCAGAATGGATGTGTTGGAAGCTTATTGATGGTCAAATGTTTGGAGTTGGATAACTCACATGCTTTCTTATGACCCAATATGCGTATTGCATATTCTGTTCCATGGTATCTTTTAACTATTTTTTCCCATTTTCTTTACTTTGAAGTTCATTTTTATTACATTGAGGACAATGCAAAACTTAAGTATGGGGGAGGGAAGAAAATAGGAAAAATGATACGCTTTTTTTAGGTAACTTTTGGATGCAAGTGATTAGAAGGAATTCGCCCTTGATAGTCTAGTTGTTTTCACGCCTTATTGATAAATATTAAAAAAATAACTTGGGAATTTCAATGGTAAAATGAAGTTTTTGAAAATTTTTGGATTTGAACCAAATTACGGAAGTAATTCATTTTGGATTCGATAGCATTTTCTTGCACGCATAATAGCCTTTTTCCCACGCAATTGTGAGGTTTCTTTTTGTATAAGACACATCTTTTGTTTTATATTTGCTATGAGTGTGCCGGTGATTATGTCGATTCTAGAACTTGTACTAGTTATGCATTACGGTTAAAATCACTTTCGAGTGATCTAAATATGTTCAAGTGATAAGAGGCATTGTAGGATTTAACCTAAATGGCCTTCCATTTTACATCTAATGATATATTAGCTAACCACATCGGTTAGTTAACCACCTTTATATGGACCCATTTGTTAGTGCTCATTTTTAGCACTAGATACCCTTAGTTACACCCTCTGAGCCTATCTTTTCATTTGTTACATCCAGAAAATACAAAAAGATTTTACACTTTTAACTTTAGCCAACCCTTGTCATGTCTATTGGTTTGTTGCTAGTTGTTTGGAATGTTGGATTGTTTTTTATGATTATGAAGAAGCTACACTTTGTTTATAGTGTGTACCATTCTCCATCATGGATGAAAGAGACGTCTTTCTCGATTTTTTTTGTGGTGTATGCTTACACTAAGTGTGGGGGAACTTTGTTATGAATGAAAAAAAAATGGTTATAGCCAATGAGCTATATTGAGGATATTGATTAGCCAATGAGCTAAATTGAGTTATACATATTTGAGGAGATCGATATTTGAAGAGGTTAAATAATCATTTTCGGGATTGTGGTTTGTATGATGGCTAGCAACATGGAGGTTTAGACTTGATTTTATTTTCTTTTAACACCAATTTCATAAACTATCCCATGCCTTATCCATACCCTTTATGAACCCTTAGCCTTAACGTTATAACCCGAATAAAAGCCCTCTTTGATGAATTTATTTTCTTTGTTTTGATACTTGTACAAGCTTATGGTAAAAAGCACTGACCATGACTAGGCATTGAGTGATTTACATATACCCACCAATATATGAGTGTTGAGTGAATTCTTAAAATCATTCGTGAGGTGTTCTAGTTATGTTATCTAAAGTGTTTGGTTCATTTTCAAAGTTTTCACATATTATAAGCGAACCAATGATTATCTCTTTTGGGATGATTATTACATTTTTTAGAACCATGGTGTCTAGACCATTGAAATCAATTTTTGCAAATGTTAGACCTACTCGAGGGCGAGTAGAGCTTAAGTGTGGGGGAATTTGATAAGGCCTAAAATGAACATGTTTTTAGTAGCGTTATTGTTAGTTTTGTGCATGATAATCGGCTATATTTACTCATAACTGTTGCAAAAGTGCAAAAGATGCGTATTGTGTATGTATATGTAGCCAGGTATCTCGAATAATGAAGAAGTGAAGTTTTTATGCACATTTGGAAGATTCTCGAGGAAGGAAGTCGAGCTAGGAAGCTATTGGATCCAATGATTGGGAAGCACAATGATTTCTAAGTATCTACAGCAAGGAAAGATCAAGTTTTGCCTTGGAAATCATCAGCGAGAGCAAAAGAATGAAGAGTATGAGCAAAAAGTCAACAAAAAGTCAAAACTGCAATAACCCAGCCGTTCGGTCACAACCCGTAACCGGATCCGGCTGGGCGTTGGGTCAAAATGTAACCGATCCGGTTGCCCTCATAACCGATCCGGTTTCTCGCACTGCAGTTACACAAAGTTGCATTTATTGTTGCCTTAACTCTCCATAATCATTGGAGTCCGATCATTTCTTGATAATAACTTGTTGGGAACGTTTTTGGTCAGTTGAGCAAGCATACTTGGCTATATAATGAACCTAGTCCTAGTTACTAGGTGTGACACAACCAAAATTGTATTAGTTTACACCTAAACTAATACCAACCATTATTATTCAGCCCAAAAGGTTAGTTCTTACTGAAAAACGTCCAGGAGCAAGGAGGGAACAATTCTCATCCATAGTTTTGGTAGTTTGGAGTTGTACGATGAATCTAGGTGGTTGGAGGCGCGTGGTTGCTACAATCCATGAATTCTAATTCTTGTAATCACAAAAGTTTAGGTATTCTATGAACTTTGTTATGGAATTCTATTATCTTGAATTGTTGGAATTACTTTGTTATGAATTGTGTTTAGTTATTATTATTATTATCATGGAGTAGTTTTGGGATATACTTGTGTGTTGGGATGTAGTTAATCATATTAGTGTTCTCAAAATGTGATGCATGTATATATGATCTTGTTTAAATGAGTTTGTTGGAAAAATACTAGTCTTGGTTTGATTTGTTGGTAAAACATGTTTTAAGAAAAAGGACCGAAAGGATTTCTCTTGTGTTTTATTCCAAAAAGTGAAGTGACAAACTAGTATGGGGATATGGTGATTGACAACCACCATGTTTGATTATTAAAACAAGACTAGGAACATTTTCATCACGAAAGGGTCGAAAGATTCGTAAGAACAAATTTAATAAGAACATGTTGCAAACAAATGGATTTTCTAAAGAATAATCATTGGGATAAGGACCGAAAGGATTACCTAAATGTTTTTGTTCTTAGAATGATTTTTACAAACATATACCATGGTTGGGGGATCATTTGCTTATGATTTGTGCATCACATCAAGAGTATACACCAAACCTTCATGAATACTATTTATGATTGATTATAGACTACACACAAGTATATATATTTATTATTATTGAATTTCACTAGAACATAATTATTTGAGGAAGCCTTGACAAGCTTTCTTGTTGGAATCTTTTCATACAAAAACAATTTCAAACACAGAAATCCCTTGGGACGATCTCGACTTACCAAACTTTGCTATCACGGACGAGTATACTTGCTCGTATGTGTGAATAGGTTAGACGGTTAAATCGTGTTTATAAATTTTTAAAACTTGCACCAATCGTAGCACATCAATCATTATTTGCCCTGGTAACCCCAAAATATGCATGCCAAATCCATACTTTTTGATCCACAACCACTTCTAACATAAGTGTTGGGTATTTATGATCACGTCTTTTGAATTGAGCATGTAAGGCATTTGGACAATTTTTCCAATCCCAATGCATACAATCAATGCTCCCGAGCATTCCCGGGAGTCAATGTTCTTTTTCGTGCAATGCATATATTTTTTCAACATCCGCTGAAGTGGGCATTCTTAAATACTTTTCAACGTATAAAATATGTATGCATTTAGTAAAGTTCTCTAAACATTGTCGTGAACAACGTTCACCAATTTGCAAGTACTCATCAAACGCATCAAGCACAGTGTCGTAAGCCAGTTAACGGATGGCAGATGTGCACTTCAAAAGAGGACCAATACTTAGATCATCTGCAATGCATACTAACAACAATAGCTATTCACTATTTAAATAAATTTTTTGAAAGGCTTTTTGTGCATTACATTCATAGCTTTTTGAAAAGCTTTTTAAAATGATTTGATATACTTCAAGTCTTTCTTTAAAGTGGCATGTTTTAAATGTGGTATGCATTTAATGCATTAAATGCAAAAACTCATTAATGACTTTTTGCATTGCTGATGCTCTTAAACGACCGGTAGCATCGTAACGTTGTCTAAAAAAATAAAAGTACTCGGGAAGAAGGTGAACATCATAACTTAAAATATCGTTGACTATTTTATTAAAAAGTGTAGAACTCATACGATACCTTCATCTAAACTTCTCTTACGTGTACTTAGGAAGAGTGTTAGCGTCGCCAAAATAGTCGTCGATTAAACATTGTTCCGCATCTTATCGGTCACATGGTTTGTATGTCCTTGTACTCTTAGTAGCCGATCCCGTTCCCCCTGTTTCTTGATCATACCCACCTAGAAATTGTTTGTACGCCGCATAACCCAGGATATATCGCTCCGGGTGAAAGTAAACATCATAATGTTCGTAGGTGGAGGTGTTGTTGGGATTGTTTGGATCCATAGTTGAAAAAAATTGAGCATTATTGAAGTACAAATTAAATTGGAAGTGTGTGTGAGGTATGAAATAATAAGGAGGTATTTATAAGATTTTTAAGGGGTAAAATTTGATTTTTTTGGGTATTAATTTGGGTCCAAACGGCTATAAAGGCGTTGCCAAACGCTCCCTTTCTCCTCCAATGTTCGATTTTTTTACGGCACCACCTTCTTTGGTGTGAAGTCCGGTACCGTGCGCCGTTCTCCGATCTCGGTGCCGGTAAAAAACGCCACGATACCCTCTGTTCTTACGATCCTATGGTAAGATCGAGATTTTACTTAAGATCATATGCCTTTAAAGATCCTATGAAATATTGACTCGTTTTTATTTAGCGCGATCATAAAACTGAAAGATCTTAAAATCTAGATCGAGAGCTATACAATTATGCGAATAGTTATTCAAGTGGTTTGCTCTTATTACATCATAGTCTCTCCTATAGCCATTTGGTTCATGAGAGGATGTGGGATACGAGCACCATTTCAAAATAATACTCTCCTACATTCACAAAGAAAGAAAGCAACATTATATTAGATTGAGAAACTTAAAAACTTGTGAGAACATAACAGTGGAATCACACAGTTGGTCATTTGATCCATGTGCTTTATACCAAGTTATGGATCGATACCTCAAATAAGAATTTGCATCAATAAAGGTATGCATGATGCATACATCTAGATCGTTAAGAGATCAACCTTCAAACTAATTCTAGAAAGAAGAAAAAACAACCTCTTGCACAATACAAATTGTTGGGATTTTAGAACTAAGTTAACCATTAACCTCTACGAGTACGCAGCGGATAAGGATCTAGTATTTGCAATTAGGTTAAACACGTAATTAATAAACAATTAATTAATAAACGATTAATTAATAAAAGAGATAAAAGAAAACCTAACCTTGCTTGGCAATTGGACTTTAGTAACGAACAAGTAACCAATACAAAACCCGAGTATCAAAGATAGATACCTCAATTAGTATCACACACAAACCCGATAACGTATACGTTCGATTAATGGCTAGTCGAGAACGTATTAATAAAACCCAATCAACAATTTGACCACTTGAATAAGTCACAAGCAGAAAACCTCCAAGAACTATTCTTTACTGCCTGAGAACCAAAGAAAACAATAAAGGTTGTTTTTCCACTCTACCCGATATCGAATAAGCCTATCCGGTATCCAAAAGCTTTGTTGTCCGAGAAGTGGAACCATGACCAGAAAACACCAAGCTTGTTGCTGCTGTTGTGTCGACCAGGAGACCAGGAACAAAACACCACCAATTATCCAAACACTTGAATCAATCAAGTTTAGATTTATTCAAAACCAAAAACCCTTAATCGACCTTGTGATGAAGTCAACCAAGAGAAAGAGCAGGAAAGAAAAACTGGATCGGTTTTAGGGATGTTAGGGATAGTTTATAATGCATGAGTTTTGGCTTGGGTGTGTTTGTGTATATACTAAACAAACCGACTCCCAGTTGGAGTCTATTACTTGCTCGACAAGTTCAAGCCCAAGCAAACCCATGCTTCCCCTTTTTGCCCATTCGTTTTCCAAGCTACAAGGCCCAAGGCTACTTAGTTAACCCGAACCAAGTCCAAGAACATGCACATCGGATCGCTGCCATTAGGGTTTCGTCTTGACCACGTCAACCTTGTGACGGCGTCACCTTATGGTTGTGACGTCGTCGGCTTCATCTTCCGACGCTTTCGGGATCTGAATCTAGGCCGTCTGAGTTGTGACGCCCTACTCTTTAAAACCTGACGCCGTCGGGTGCAAAATAGCAATTTCGCTACTGAGCCGTCACGAATTTGGAGCACGTTGCGATGGCGTCGCCCTCTAATTGTGACGCTGTCATCTTCAATTCCAGCTGCTTGAGTGTCTTGATCTTGACTTGGCCATTTTCTTCATATATTCACGCCTTTTCATCCGAATAAGTGTCATTCCAGCAATTTGCCTTAAAGAGATCTAAAAAGTGAAAAGGAACGAAATTAAGCAGTAACGGATATAAAAGTGGTCGATTAAGGGCTTAAAGGACCCCTCAAAAGTGTACCTTTTAATTCCTTATCAAATATAATAACAAATACCTCGTACCTTTATTAATCATAAAATAATAACTGTCTTACAACTCTAAATTCTGCAAATACTAATTAACACACAGTTTACATGAGACTACTAGCAGGTACCAAACCTATATCTTTAGTCAATTTAGAATGCTTAGGGAACTTTAAAGCTTTCGTAAATGGATCAGCTAGATTGTCATCTGTGTGAAATTTTAATATCTTCACATCGCCCATTTCAATGGTCTCTCGAAGATAATGAACTTTAGTGTGATAATGTCTAGCACCTTTAGTGATTCCGCTTTCATTAGCTATAGTAATGGCTCCAGTATTAACACAATACATATTTATGGGTTCTTTAATTGTGGGAACAATGTTCAACCCAGAAATGAATTTACAAATCCATACAGCCTCTTTTGATGCATCACAAGCAGCAATATACTCAGATTCTGTAGATAAAGTAGCAAAGATACTTTTCTTTGTGCTTTTCCAATCAACAACACCTCCATTAAGACCAAATACATATCCAGTGTGAGATTTTAAATCGTCAGCATCTGTCAGATATCCAGCGTCAGTGTAGCAAGAAACCCTGAGCTCTTGTTCATCTTTCCCTCCATAAATCAGAAACATACCCGTAGTAATGCGTAAATACTTAAGAATATTTTTCACAGCAGTCCAGTGAAGTTCACCTGGATTCTGTTGAAATCGACTTTTCATATTCTGTTCGAACGCAACATCAGGACGAGTACATCTCATAGCATACATAATAGAACCTATAGCAGAAGCGTAAGGAACTCTTTGCACGCGCTCTTTCTGAGCAGGTGTTTCAGCACCTTGTGACTTACTCAATTTAGGCTCTTCTTGCATTGGGATCGCGCCACATTTAGAGTTCTCCATACAAAATCTTTTCAAAATTTCTCAATGTAAGCACTTTGACTCAAACCAATTAATCGTCTAGATCTGTCTCGATAGATCTTGATTCCAAGAATATATGCAGCTTCACCTAAATCTTTCATGGCGAAACATCTTCCAAGATAGAATTTTACATCTTGTAATATTGGAATATTTTTTCCAATAAGCAATATGTCATCAACATATAGAATTAGGAAAGTGACATAACTCCCACTAGCTTTCTGATATACACATAGCTCATCTTGATTTTGAGAAAATCCAAATTTCTTGATCTCATCATCAAAACGTTTATTCCATTGCCTCGATGCTTGATTAAGTCTATAAATGGAACGCTTGAGCTTGCATACATAGTTAGGATATTTTGGATCAACAAAACCCTCAGGTTGCTCCATATAGACTTCTTCATAAAGATGTCCATTGAGGAAGGCGGTTTTGACGTCCATTTGCCATATCTCAAAGTCATAGTATGCAACTATGGCTATGAGAATCCTTATAGCTCTAATGTCTGCTATAGGAGAAAAGGTTTCTTCATAATCAATCTCGTAGATTTGAGTGAAGCCCTTTGCTACGAGACGAGCTTTAAAGGTGTATACATTACCATCCATGTCAGTCTTCTTCTTGAAGAGCCACTTGTTGCCAACTGTCTTGCAGTTAGGAGGAAGCTCAACTAAGACCCAGACATCATTGTCTTTCATGGATTGCATTTCCACATTCATTGCATCAAGCCATTTATTGGATTCAGGATCCAGCAATGCAGCTTTATAGTTATTGGGTTCACCAAGATCCCCTAACTCATGTTCCTCAGCGTCAATGTATAAACACATACGGCCAGGAGCACAGCGTGTCCTATTGGACTTTCGAATGGGAACAATCTCACTTTGAGGTTCTTTAATTTCTTGATCCTCCTCATCGTGATGAATGCTAGTGTCTAAAGAAGGATTTGTATCTTCCTCTTGAATTAATTCAAGATCATCAACTCCCACTTGCTTTAAGATCCATAAGATCATTCTTAAAGAACTCAGCATTTTGAGCAACAATAACTTTGTTCTCAGATGGAAGATAGAAAGAATATCCCATAGTTTCCATAGTTTCTAGGTTCAAGTTTTTCAGGTTTGGTAAGTGTATCACGCTTAGCAAGTGCCTCACAACCCCAGAATTTTAAGTAAGATAGCTTAGGGGCTTGCCCATGCCATACTTCGTATGGTGTCTTAGTTGGAACCATATTGAGAATGCATGCAACAGACTCAAGGGAATAATCCCAAAAGGACTTTGGAAGAGTAGTTTGTTTCATCATAGAACGCACCATGTCAAGCAGGGTTCGATTTCTCCTCTAAGATACACCATTGTGTTGCGGAGTATAAGGAGGAGTTCGATGGGAAATAATCCCATGCTCCTTCAGATGATCCAAAAACTCTTGACTCATATATTCACCTCCACGATCAGAATGTAGTGATTTTATGGTCTTCCCGAGTTGATTTTCTACTTCCTTTTGAAACACTTTGAATGTTTCAAACACTTCATGTTTATGTTTCAGCAAGTAAACATAACCATACCGACTATAGTCGTCAGTGATAGTCACGAAGTAATTTGCTCCTTGTCTTGATGTGATTCTAAATGGGCCACACACATCTGAGTGTATAAGTCCAAGTAAATCTTTAGCCCTTTCCACTTGATGTGAATTAGGTTTTCTAGCCATCTTACCAGACATACAAGCAACACACTTTTCAAGTGACTTAATGCCAGATGAGTTGAGAAGTCCATCGTGTTCAACTTCTCTATTAATACAAATAAGACGTAAAAACGTTTATTTATATTTTACGATCTTTTAATGTTTTGTCGATAACAAACATAAAATCATTTTAAACGAAACAAATAAAATACGTAAATGGTTTGAGCCAACAGTCTACTAACACACTTACGTCTTCATATAAATCACTAAACAAGTAATAGTGTTTTCATGTTATAGTAATTCATATGTATAACAACTAGTGTTTACATAATGGGTAGATATATACATACTTAGTATGTACTATAACGGGTAGAAATCTAAGTATTTGACCCATTGACTAAATACATTGAATGTAGTTGGGTAAAACCCAAAGTCCATAACCCATAACCATGGAGCATGATCCATAACCCATGACCCATTGCATGACATCATACATAAGTCATAATGGGTATTATCCATGACCTATGGAGCTAACCCATGACCCATTGACTAGATGCATTGCATCTTCTAAATACATTGTATCTATTTGGATACCCATGGATCAAAGCCTACGACCCATGATCCATGATCCATGATCCATGACCCACAACCCATTTAGGGGGAGCGTCCTACGGATCCCTAGTAATATACTAGGCGGATCCCTCAAGCAAGGGATCCATGGGATCCGTGGAACAGTAGCATGTTTTTGTCTATAAATAGTGAGTTATTTCTTCATTGTAAGTTGCCACTTCTACACGTACTTTCTCCAAGTATTGTAAACTCTCTAACCTCAGATCCAAAGGATGTTTCTATGTATTTTGTGTTTGTTTTTGTGTGATTCTCTAGGTTCCTCTTAAAGGCGAGATCACAACCTCTTGAAGTCGAGCAAGCTCAAGTCCATGAGTTGCCATGCTTCTTCATCATCAAGACTACTGAAGTTCTCTTGTTGATAGTTCTTTCTTCCTCTCTAAAAGTGTTGTGTCTAAGGCATTAGTGAAGGATGCCAAATGGGTCAAGACGAAGGCATTAGTAAAAGGTTCTGAATGTCCGTATCAAAGGCATTAGTGAAGGATGCCAAATGGGTCAAGACGAAGGCATTAGTAAAAGGTGTTGAATGTCCGTGTCAAAGGCATTAGTGAAGGATGCCAAAAGGGTCAAGTCGAAGGCATTAGTGAAAGGTGCCAAAAGATCATGTCAAAGGCATTAGTGAAATATGCCAAGTGTTTACAATCGATATGGTGCATCGATGTACAAATATAGATAGGTTGTGTCCAAGGATATTGATATCCTTGGTGATGTTGTAATAAGGAGTGGGTCTCCTTTGGGTTAGGTGTTGTGTAGTGTTGGGTAGTAGTTCCTCCTTTGTAATGGAACTCGGTATCTAGCCTTGTACCGGATAAAGTGTAGGCGACGTTGTGATAGGTTTGGTTCTACCTCGTGGAAGAACCCGGTGTCTAGCCTTGTAACACCCCAACCCGACAAGGGTAAAGATATCACAATACGGTCTCATATCAGAACTTTAAATAAAATACAATAGCGGAAGCCTTTTCAAAATAATCAAAAGAAACATAAATAACTTAATAATCAAAATAAATCTAGATCTCTATAGTCAAAACTTGCTCTCAGTTCTACTCTCAACCCAGATCAGCTATCCCGTAAGCTCATCTTGAAATGCTTAATACCTGCCGCAGGAAAAGAAAATGCGGCTGAGCTTACAAAGCCCAGTGAACAGATATAACGAAACAAAAACTAAAGCAAACAAAGTATGAATAACGGAATCACAATGAAATGAAACGGATGAATCTTTGAGGATTCTGCGGAAACACAAATACACAGAAATCCGGAAGAGCACATAACAAATAAGAACAAACACATAGCATATTGCTGACACAAACGCAAACACATCAAATAACCAGGCACTAACTAACTCAGAAAAATCAGAGTACATATAAGCCAAACGAAATATCAAAACTAACAGAAACAATTTCTATGAAGTAAACATGACATTCACACAAATCAGATAAGTTACATTTAATAAACTTAACCAGTGTCGTAGCAACGGAAAATAACAGTCAACACATAGTAGTCACACATACCAATGAGAACACCTTACAAAACTATAATTAAATGAACTAGAGGCATAACATAGCAGATAGTAAGTTAACAGGCCAGACATTATAAATTAAACCATTTTCCCAGATCAAACTTTAGTATAAGCAGAATTTAAACATGGCAGGTCACACATACAGACAGAAAACACAGTAGACAAACTGTAACTCAATAGACAAAGACATAACATAGTCATTAGCAATTTTCAGAATAGATATCATAAGCTAAACCAGTTCTCAGATCGAATCTTAACATCAGCAGAGTTTTAACATGGCAGATCAAATCATAAACAGATAGATACCCTAACGTATAGGCAAAGTTTACCAGATTAACGGAACCATTGTACTTATCAACATTTAGGATACTTACTTTCACATTAGCACATTCATCTCACAGACAAACGAATTCACATAACGATAAACTAACATAACATCAGATGGCAGCATGTGAATCATTTTTAAACATGTTAATAATAACCTAGCATAATAGACAGTAGTCACATAAACATACAAAAGGATAAACACATATAATAACATATAATAAGCCTAGCACATAATTATAAATACTTGAACATACCGAATCATAATCAGAATACTTAACATAGAAATAACAGATAAAGATTTAGTTAACTACCACGAGCCCAGAACATATCATATCAGAAGTAATTTTCTTATTCGGAGGGGTGACCTTGGAATACCTTATATAATATGAGGGGAGACCTCAATAACAAATGGAGTAGCTAGCTCCCAGAATTTGTGAAGACGCGTATTGCACACGACATCATTCACCAGACAAATCATATCAGATAACAGATCAGATCTAGGATGCATCCATACGCCCCTGCAGACAAATAGTGGCCATACAATATATATCGAGCTCATAATCAGATAACAGAAAGGGACGTGGCAGAACATCACTCTACTGCCCTAGAGTCATGTCAGAGGTGCATCACTGACACGGACATGGAACCCCCATGCCTAGTGAAAATAGTCGCTCGGGTATCAAACTAACTTAGGTCAACCAGATTGTCATAAATGACATAGATCATAATTCATCATAAAGGTCAAACAGATTTACAAATCGGAGTTTTCATATCCTAAGTTCAAATCAGATGTTCCATGGTTCAATAAACAGAGATTTCAGATAAGCAACGGATCAACAAATCATAAAGGGTTCATTTCAAATGTTCAGAAATCAAAGGTTCATATCACAGTCACATATCATACATTCATAATCAGAGGTTCATAATCAGATGTTCATAATCAGAAGTTCATAATCAGAAATTCATACTCAAACATAGCAAGGTTCAACAAACGAAGTTCAGACAAACAGAGATTCATATAAAAAAAAAGGGAATCATAGCAATGGCATAGGAAATCCTAATAAGCATAAGAGATATGACAAAGGAAGGAGATCATGAGAAAACCTTTACTAAAAAGGTCAGAATATCTGTACCTTAACGCAAATGAGGGAAAAGCAAATGAATGAACGAACACGAAGATACGACGCCACATCTTCTTCAATGAATCTACACGGATTACGATTCGTATAATACTTATTAGCTCCTTTTATAAGCTTCTTATGCCTTTGTAAGTGTGTTACTTATTGATATCATGTTTTATCTTTCATTTTCTTAAACTCATATTTGGACCAGACTTTAACGATTTTTATAAAATACTTACTTAGCTCAAATGAAATCAAGAAAAATCCCAGGGGTTCCCATATGAGTTAAGAGACTCTACAAAAATTGGTGGGTTCTATTTCCATGCTAAATGGCCTACGGAAAATCATAAGTCCAGATCGGTCCAGAACTCACCCAGATTTACACACACCGAAAGTATGGCCCCAACAAACACACTTACCCTACCCAACACATCAAACCAAACGCTACAGGTGTCACACCATATATAAATATCATATAAACCAAAGGAAAAGTTCCAAAACCTCATAGATTAAATACTAAAAATCATTTACTACATCCTAAATTTCAACTCAGCAATTCAGATTCAGACACCCTAACTCCAAAAATATAAAAATCATACTTCCACGTTTGCAAATGATACAAGACTTATTTTTCCAGAAAGCTATTTAAAAGTACTACAATTTAGGCTCAAGCATCACTCAAAAACATGCAAGTATCATCAGATAACACCTAGATGAATCCAACCTAAATTTCAGACCCGTTTTCTCAGCTTTGACACTTGATCTTGTAAAATTCAAAAATACGACTTAGACAACTCCAAATTTGACCAAACCACTTGGAAAACTTAACTAAGACATAAAATAAACTTTTCCAACAAAAACCCAGATTATTACACTTGTAAAATTTGATCTATGACACACACAAGTTCGACATATGATGCTGTCCAGTTTTAGAGTTTATTAAAACCATTATAATCACATGTTTTACCTACCCAAACGCACCCATGACCTATGAAAGCCGTATGACCTGTTTTAATAGCATCTTAACATGTCTAAATTTTATATTTTCCAGTTTATGAATTTTTATACATACTCGTTTCAAGGTTCATCTAACTCGTTATTAATATCACATATGAGTCGAACATTTAGAGGTCCAAAATCAGATTCGTATCAAGGTTTTCATGTTAATACCATTTGACATATACAAGATTAATATCATGATTTCATGTGCCTTTGTTATTACTCATGTGATATTATAGTTGATTCATGCATGCATTTGGCTAGTACCCCACGACAGCTATCAAGAGAAAAACAAAGGAAGAAAATTGAAAAGAGATTATGATACCCTATGTGTGTCGAATGGAAGGGAAACAAGCCCCAAGATGAACCCCACGATCAGCCAAACCCGTGACAAACTAGAACCAAACAGCCACGACTTCTTGAATTCAAAACCCACGACACAGCCAAGCTTCGAACCCTCATCAAACTCCTTGTCCTTGCCTTGATGCCGACTGGAAAGAAGGAACAATCATGTGCCGCCACTTTTGATATTAGGGTTTCTTGTGTTTGAGTGTGTGAAAGTAAGTCACGAAGAAAGAGCAGGGGTGGGGGTTATACGGTTCATCATAACCGAACCAAAGAAAAGAAAAACATGGGCCAAAACTTAGTTGGGCTTCTACAATTTCAAATGTAATGTGATGAGATTACGGCCCAATAAAAGTGTGTAAACGCGTACCATGTTTTAGACGTAAGAGTCGATTTAATTTCTTGCACATTTGGTTTGACAATCATTTATATGTTAGACTAGAACTTCATTTAATGATCATTGACGTATTTTATGTATTTTATTTGGGGGCAGAATAGTCTTTTAACGCGTTTCAAATTTTTAGGGTTTTACAACTCTTCCCCTCTAAAAGAAAATTTTCGTCCTCGAAAATTGAACAAGACGGAACAGAACAGAAAACGAATCGGACTTCAGAATTTCAAGGAATAGAGCAAACGCGAAACTTATCTCAGAACGAACGGATTCTTATCAGAATATTCAAACTCATACTTTTCAGAAATCAAATCAATAGTCAAATACTTATAACAGATAATTATATACTTATCAAAGTAATGGCAGATAACAGATGAGATGCAGAAAATCAACCAACACGCTCTAACTTATTCAGATATCTAATGAGGAGAACAAACATATACATAGACAAAACGAATCCTAACGGTCTCACTAGTCGCAGATAATCAAACTAAAAGGATCTAATGTTCCTCAAACACTTCATGAAATATCCTATGATCACAATAAGGGTACACGGAGACGTACACATTTAGAGCAAACCTAGCAATCCATAGTTCACACAAATCATAACAATTTCGGTCCAAAACGTACAAAACTTATACGTAACAGATATCGACGAAAATCTCACAATTAGGTACAGAATTTCAAACGAACATGAGGAGTGCCAAATAACGGATACAAGTCATATTCTTTTCACGTATCAACTACATGCATTTCCCCAGACGTCATATGATTTCAATAAGTTCAAATTATATGATCTCGGTATTATCACGTTGATCAGGCGTCATAATACTTGCATCACATAACACGTCCTTATTATCATCATATTCAGTCTCGGGTCATGACAAAACCACATAACTAATATCAGAACAAAACGGATAACATATAGGTAACAAGTAACATACCAAAACAGACCAGATACACATTCATGCAGCATATAACACATCAGACAACTTACCATACCACAAAAGAATAGAAGGCCACCAATGCACAAAACGGTTCCGCATGACTCATTACTGTCGGTCCAAAAAGAAAAGCTGAGATATACCAGAATGCTAAACGATAAAACTTCACGATTCAAACCGAGTTCCGAACAAATCAGAGAAAAGCAATACGGATCAGAATCACTTAACAGAATATCAAACCGTCTCAAAACGCATGACAAACGAATCAGAGTAACACACGTCGCGCCCAAATCATATGAAGTAGATGAACCTTCCCAGCCACCGGTTGAATCATGTCTTCGTCGTTGCGTTTTTGGTTGATTCGTCCAGCTCCCTCCAGCAGCATCCTGATGTCTCCAGCAGCACGGCAGTCGGGTGTGGCTTCTGCTTCACGAACCTCTCTAGCTCAGGGACTGTTGCAGCAATGTAGGGTCGGCATCATCTTCTTTGGCTCCACGGGTAGTCTCCATCTAACAATCGACAAACGGACGAGCGAAAACAAAATAACAAAATTCGATGCGAAAAGAGAAGGGCCAATTCAGTGAAGACAAAAGAATATCGAAGTCAAATCTGAACGACAGTCAAAAGGAATCGAAAGATATCTGAACAGACGGAAACCTAATGTCTACCCAATCCTCACAGGTCATAGCCTAAGCTCTAAGGGTCCTAAAACCTATAGCTCTGATACCATAAATTGTAACACCCCAACCCGACAAGGGTAAAGATATCACAATACGGTCTCATATCAGAACTTTAAATAAAATACAATAGCGGAAGCCTTTACAAAATAACCAAAAGAAACATAAATAACTTAATAATCAAAATAAATCTAGATCTCTATAGTCAAAACTTGCTCTCAGTTCTACTCTCAACCCAGATCAGCTATCCCGTAAGCTCATCTTGAAATGCTTAATACCTGCCGCAGGAAAAGAAAATGCGGCTGAGCTTACAAAGCCCAGTGAACAGATATAACGAAACAAAAACTAAACCAAACAAAGTATGAATAACGGAATCACAATGAAATGAAACGGATGAATCTTGAGGATTCTGCGGAAACACAAATACACAGAAATCCAGAAGAGCACATAACAAATAAGAACAAACACATAGCATATTGCTGACACAAACGCAAACACATCAAATAACCAGGCACTAACTAACTCAGAAAAATCAGAGTACATATAAGCCAAACGAAATATCAAAACTAACAGAAACAATTTCTATGAAGTAAACATGATATTCACACAAATCAGATAAGTTACATTTAATAAACTTAACCAGTGTCGTAGCAGCGGAAAACAACAGTCAACACATAGTAGTCACACATACCAATGAGAACACCTTACAAAACTATAATTAAATGAACTAGAGGCATAACATAGCAGATATTAAGTTAACAGGCCAGACATTATAAATTAAACCATTTTCCCAGATCAAACTTTAGTATAAGCAGAATTTAAACATGGCAGGTCACACATACAGACAGAAAACACAGTAGACAAACTGTAACTCAATAGACAAAGACATAACATAGTCATTAATAATTTTCAGAATAGATATCATAAGCTAAACCAGTTCTCAGATCGAATCTTAACATCAGCAAAGTTTTAACAAGGCAGATCAAATCATAAACAGATAGATACCCTAACGTATAGGCAAAGTTTACCAGATTAACGGAACCATTGTACTTATCAACATTCAGGATACTTACTTTCACATTAGCACATTCATCTCACAGACAAACGAATTCACATAACGATAAACTAACATAACATCAGATGGCAGCATGTGAATCATTTTTAAACATGTTAATAATAACCTAGCATAATAGACAGTAGTCACATAAACATACAAAAGCATAAACACATATAATAACATATAATAATCCTAGCACATAATTATAAATACTTGAACATACCGAATCATAATCAGAATACTTAACATAGAAATAACAGATAAAGATTTAGTTAACTACCACGAGCCCAGAACATATCATATCAGAAGTAACTTTCTTATTCGGAGGGGTGACCTCGGAATACCTTATATAATATGAGGGGAGACCTCAATAACAAATGGAGTAGCTAGCTCCCAGAATTTGTGAAGACGCGTATTGCACACGACATCATTCACCAGACAAATCATATCAGATAACAGATCAGATCTAGGATGCATCCATACGCCCCTGCAGACAAATAGTGGCCATACAATATATATCGAGCTCATAATCAGATAACAGAAAGGGACGTGGCAGAACATCACTCTACTGCCCTAGAGTCATGTCAGAGGTGCATCACTAACACGGACATGGAACCCCCATGCCTAGTGAAAATAGTCGCTCGGGTATCAAACTAACTTAGGTCAACCAGATTGTCATAAATGACACAGATCATAATTCATCATAAAGGTCAAACAGATTTACAAATCGAAGTTTTCATATCCTAAGTTCAAATCAGATGTTCCATGGTTCAATAAACAGAGATTTCAGATAAGCAACGGATCAACAAATCATAAAGGGTTCATATCAAATGTTCAGAAATCAAAGGTTCATATCACAGTCACATATCATACATTCATAATCAGAGGTTCATAATCAGATGTTCATAATCAGAAGTTCATAATCAGAAATTCATACTCAAACATAGCAAGGTTCAACAAACGAAGTTCAGACAAACAGAGATTCATATAAAAAAAAGGGAATCATAGCAATGGCATAGGAAATCCTAATAAGCATAAGAGATATGACAAAGGAAGGAGATCATGAGAAAACCTTTACCAAAAAGGTCAGAATATCTGTACCTTAACGCAAATGAGGGAAAAGCAAATGAATGAACGAACACGAAGATACGACGCCACGTCTTCTTCAATGAATCTACACGGATTACGATTCGTATAATACTTATTAGCTCCTTTTATAAGCTTCTTATGCCTTTGTAAGTGTGTTACTTATTGATATCATGTTTTATCTTTCATTTTCTTAAACTCATATTTGGACCAGACTTTAACGATTTTTATAAAATACTTAATTAGCTCAAATGAAATCAAGCAAAATCCCAGGGGTTCCCATATGAGTTAAGAGACTCTAAAAAAATTGGTGGGTTCTATTTCTATGCTAAATGGCCTACGGAAAATCATAAGTCCAGATCGGTCAAGAACTCACCCAGATTTACACACACCGAAAGTATGGCCCCAAAAAACACACTTACCCTACCCAACACATCAAACCAAAAGCTACAGGTGTCACACCATATATAAATATCATATACACCAAAGGAAAAGTTCCAAAACCTCATAGATTAAATACTAAAAATCATTTACTACATCCTAAATTTCAACTCAGCAATTCAGATTCAGACACCCTAACTCCAAGAATATAAAAATCATACTTTCACGTTTGAAAATGATACAAGACTTATTTTTCCAGAAAGCTATTTCAAAGTACTACAATTTAGGCTCAAGAATCACTCAAAAACATGCAAGTATCATCAGATAACACCTAGATGAATCCAACCTAAATTTCAGACCCGTTTTCTCAGCTTTGACACTTGATCTTGTAAAATTCAAAAATACGACTTAGACAACTCCAAATTCAACCAAACCACTTGGAAAACTTAACTAAGCCATAAAATAAACTTTTCCAACAAAAACCCAGATTATTGCACTTGTAAAATTTGATCTATGACACACACAAGTTTGACATATGATGCTGTCCAGTTTTAGGGTTTATTAAAACCATTATAATCACATGTTTTACCTACCCAAACGCACCCATGACCTATGAAAGCCGTATGACCTGTTTTAATAGCATCTTAACATGTCTAAATTTTATATTTTCCAGTTTATGAATTTTTATACATACTCGTTTCAAGGTTCATCTAACTCGTTATTAATATCACATATGAGTCGAACATTTAGAGGTCCAAAATCAGATTCGTATCAAGGTTTTCATGTTAATACCATTTGACATATACAAGATTAAAATCATGATTTCATGTGCCTTTGTTATTACTCATGTGATATTATAGCTGATTCATGCATGCATTTGGCTAGTACCCCACGACAGCCATCAAGAGAAAAACAAAGGAAGAAAATTGAAAAGAGATTATGATACCCTATGTGTGTCGAATGGAAGGGAAACAAGCCCCAAGATGAACCCCACGATCAGCCAAACCCGTGACAAACTAGAACCAAACAGCCACGACTTCTTGAATTCAAAACCCACGACACAGCCAAGCTTCGAACCCTCATCAAACTCCTTGTCCTTGCCTTGATGCCGACTGGAAAGAAGGAACAATCATGTGCCGCCACTTTTGATATTAGGGTTTCTTGTGTTTGAGTGTGTGAAAGTAAGTCACGAAGAAAGAGCAGGGGTGGGGGTTATACGGTTCATCATAACCGAACCAAAGAAAAGAAAAACATGGGCCAAAACTTAGTTGGGCTTCTACAATTTCAAATGTAATGTGATGAGATTACGGCCCAATAAAAGTGTGTAAACGCGTACCATGTTTTAGACGTAAGAGTCGATTTAATTTCTTGCACATTTGGTTTGACAATCATTTATATGTTAGACTAGAACTTCATTTAATGATCATTGACGTATTTTATGTATTTTATTTGGGGGCAGAATAGTCTTTTAACGCGTTTCAAATTTTTAGGGTTTTACAAGCCTTGTACCGGAAAAAGAGTAGGTGACGTTGTGAAGGCTTCTCCGCTATAAGGAGTTTGTGTCGTGTAGTGCTTACGAACTCTCGAGTAGGTGACTCGAAGAGTGGAGTAGGGCAAGGAAGGTGTCCTTGTAGCCGAACCACTATAAACACTCGTGTCGTGGTTTTGTCTTTCTTACTCTTTACCTTTGCATTACATATTTATATACCTATCTATCAACATCCAATATACACATTTAAATAGATTGACATAAGTCGAACTAAATATTTTAAAACGAAGTTTTAAACGGTAAAACTATTCAACCCCCCCCCCTTCTAGTTTTCCACAATTGGTACCAGAGCTTCTTTACCAAGTTTCTTAAGAGTATATTGTACTTTTAAAAACTTGATACGATCCGTGTATGATTGAAAACTACAAGGAAGGAAATTTCTTAAAAACAAAAGGTCACGTTTTAAAATCATCATATTTTATAATGTTGGATAATGATAGATCTTTCTAATATTATCCTTGTTAAGAATTCTCCATACTATGATTTGGGCATCCTAAGAAGATCATGAAGAATTTCTGATTCGCGCAAAACAGTCAAGTCAAACAGACTTAAAACTGCTCAGACACAAATGCAATGAAGATCAGAGAATACAGGGAATTCCCGGGTCGTTAAGTCCCAAGGAGACTCAATGGTGTGTTAAACACATGATCAGACTATAGAATGATCACTAATGATAGCGATCAGAAAAGATTTGGATATGAATATTACACTACTGAAAAAGGTTTATAAATAAAAGCGACTTAAATGCAAATTAAGAAAACTAAAAAGATAAAAGATATTAAATAAACGCTATCACTATTTTTAAAATGATGAACGTTTATGATAGATAAAACAAAAGAACTTAAATAAACTATTATAACTAAAACGTAAACTTAAATTATCTAAAAACGGTACTTAAAACGAAAACGAGTGTTATGTATAAAAATTACGCTAGAGCGCAAGACAAAACGTAAAATTTATAAAATAAAAGGCCTACGAGTGTAAAACTAATTTTCTTACGTACTATATGATAAAAGAAAATTTTAGAAAAAAGATTTATATTTTTTTGACTTTTATATTATTTATTACGAATTAAAAACTAAATTAATCTAATTTAATAGTTAAAAATACTAAATGATTTTAGAAAAATCTGAAATTTTCTCAGAAAATACTTTAAGTTATACTGGATTTAAGAAAAATAAAAAAGAGGTACACTACTATATGAAATAAGCAACTAATAAGCTAATAAGCTAGTAAGCTTTAAAACTGTTTTGGTACTTTAAATATTAAAAGGTGCAAGATAAAACCTGAAAAGACCCTAGGGCAGTTGGTGTTGAGCGTGGTGTTGTGTGTTTGAGCAAGAGGTCAGGGGGTCGAATCCCACCCCTGCACCTTTTTGCAAACCATTTTTTTTTTCAAATTTTCTTTTTGCAACTTTTTTATAACACCAAAATAAGACTTTTTTGTGAAAACAATTTTGTTCAAAACTTTGGAATAAGCAGTTTGGAACTGCTTATCCACAACAGTTCTAACAGAAGCAAAAACAAACACCCTCTATCAGTTTTTAAGCGGAAATAAGCAATGAATAAGCACTTGGAAAAATGGGAACAAGCTAAAACTTATAAAAGGGAATCTTAATAAGCTAAGAGTTACAGGAAATAAGCAACAAAGAGGGAAGCATAAGCATTTCTTGAATGGAAATCTTAAGTGAAATGGAAAATAAGCAAAAAAAATGGATAAGGACTAATAAGCATTAAATAAGCTAAACTCTAATTAATCCTAATCTACATCACATAAAAAGGCACTAAGGTATCTAGATAAGCTAAGGGGAACCACCAAATAAGCATAAATAAGCTAAAGCAAGGAAATGATTAAAACTGTTGCTGTGACTGCAGCAGCCAAACAGGGCTAGTGGGTCTGTTTGAGCTGATTTTTAAGCACTTAGGAGACTCCCTAATACTACTAAAAGCTCACACATGTAAACTAGGGATGGGGGGCTACCTAAAAATCTATTTGGGATCCTATGAAAAGCTTAGGATAGCTTATAAATAAGCTATGAACTAGCTTCTATGGGACTGCACTAACAGTGAAGGAAATGGGTTTGGACAGAATTTTGAAGCAATTTTAAACTAAATAAAATGATCCTAAGTGCAAATAAACTATTGCTATGTTGAGTTGGGTACGTTGGGATGTGAGAAAAGCAACTTAGAAAAGTTTTTGATGATCAAATAGCTTGTGAAAAGGCCGTCAAACAGCAGCTATAGCTGCTGTTTTACGTGAGCAGGCAGAACCAGAAATGAGATTTTTTTAGCCAAAACTTGTACACTCTTGTAATCTAAGCTAAATACAACTTTAAAAGCTTGTTTAAACCTTTAACCACTTTGACTTTGAGAGTCAAAGTGGGTAAAGAATGGGTTTTGACCCTGGTTTTAACTTAAACCAAACACCCCTGAATGGGTGGAATGCTTTTGAAAACTGATTTTTTAGAAACTAAACTTGGTTTTTTCATTTGTAAAACTAAGTTAGACTAGGATTGGAACTTAAAAACAAATAAGGAGAGGTAAGGAGCTAATAAGCACTAAAGTGCTTATTTGCTAAATAAGCTAAAATGAAATAACAGTAAAGAAAAAAGGAAAACTTTCATTCATTAAAAAAGCAAGTACAATAAAACTAAAAGCTATTTAAAACTAAAACTTCTACTAAATCCTAATGCCAAACTTGGCTACAATGAACTAATATTTATACTACTGTCTTGGAGTTGAGCTTGTGCTTGTTTTCTGAGAGAGAATGAGTCTTGGGCTATCTTGTGCTTTTCTTGAGATCATCTCAACCTTTCATTTCATCTTGGGCACCAAGGTAAGAAATCCAAGCCGTCCCTTTATGATGACCAATGAGAGTTTTGAGGATTGCTAACTTGGCAGAGATGCCCATGTGGGTGTGTTGGGTAAAGATTGCATTAATTGCATCTTGGAGTGAGGTGGAGGAGGGGGGACAGGGTTTGTGATAAGGTGAGGGAAGGTAGAGTGTAGCAGGGGAGTAGCAGGCTACAAGTGGAGAAGAAAATGGCTTGGCGCCAAAAGGGGAGTTTGTTTGACCTCTGTTGACTGATTATTAATAAAAGGGAGGGTCAAATGGTGAAAGGGTCCAAAAGGGATTAAGGCAGGGTCCAAAATTGGTGGCAGGGTCCAAATGAGTGATTAAGGTTTTAATATTATAGGGACTTTATTGCAATTTTCTGAAAATACAAGGGTCTAATCTGCCAAATCATCAAAGATGTTTCAAGGGACCAAAAGTAACACTCTCAAAAAGTACAAGGACCAAACTTGCCATTTTCACATTTTCCAGGGACTAATTCTGCCAATTTTGAAACTTGAAGGACCATTCTTGTAATTTTCTCAAATTTTTGACATTTTTCACCAAAGGACTAAATTTGACAAGTTATGATTTAAAAAGGACCTTTGATGACTTTTCTTTTGAAATTTTGTGCTCAGGGACTGTTTTTGACAACTTTTGAAACTTGGGGGACTAAAACTGCAATTTTTGCAAATTTGATATGTTTTTCATCTGATTTTGATATTTTTGTATTTAAAACACATAAAACACTGATTTGTGATATTTTGATCATTTTGATGTGTTTCTGAGTGTTTTCAGATGATTTTGCAGTTTATTTTGTACAAAAATGATGAGTATTTAGACACTCATCAATTTCTCTCTAATATCTCTTTTCTCAAAAAGAATATATAACAAAGTTATGATCTTTAATAAATTACTTACAAAATAGTTTCGTATATTTTCTAGATGAATTAATAATGTATTTTTGTAAAAACATGATTAAGTTTAGTAGTCTCATTACGCTCCCTTAAAAATCACTAAAGTGGTTGTCTATATTGAACTCATCATCAAGAATAGTATTCTTCGTTGATCCCTATAGACAAAACTACAAACTAGTGATAATGATATCTCGGCTATTCGAGAGCCTTGATCATCACTCCTCATATAAATTTGTTGACATTTCATCTATGTCAATAAGTATCCATGTGAGACTCATCATATTATGATAAAATAGGATTTTATCATAATCTTTAAAACTTCCCAAAGAATTATGATTTATTCATAAAAAGGGAACCTCGTCAAATAGGACTAGTAAAACTGGTCAAAACCCGAAACCATAAGTTATAGAGCATAAACATCAACCCTAGCCTAGAATTAAAACTCCCAAACCAAAACTATCAAAGATAACTTAGGCTGTCAATCTGCTGATATGCTGGATTCCTGTACTTGAACTAGCCGGATCCCTCATACAAGGGATCCGTGGGATCCGTACAACAGAAGACAGAATAAGAAAGAAATGATCACTGTGGAAGTTCCACTCTTCACTTTACGCTCTCAAAACTCACGAACATAAAACCCAATCTACTGTTCACAGGAGTTAATTCATCATCTTCTCCAAGGAAACAATCTCTTGTGTAAGTATAATCTTCACTACATTGTTATTTCCATTCTTCGATTCATAGGATTACAATTTTCATCTTTAGAAATTGAGCTCAAATGGGTTTGTCACAATTTGTTATCACATTGTTTTCTAAGATAAACTAAATCAAAGAATCAACAATGTTAATACAAATTAAACTCATTTTTCGAATTCAATTAAGATGTATTGAGAAAAATTGTGATGAATCCCATTAGGTTACTATTCACACAATTAACACCACATTGTGGTTTTGATGTTTAGGACCAATCATGCCTAGCAATAGACAACAAGATTACCAAGACACCGCTCACTACATTCCCATGTATCATCGTAAGGAAGGCTTGAGCCAAGATGATCGAAATGCCTTCAAGATGTTGGAAAAGAGACTATTCCACGAAGGACGAGTAGTTGAACCCTAATTCATCAACAACACCGATATACCCCAAGTCTTTGGGGCAATCAACTTCCATTGTATCTTGAACATTAATGAGTATATTTGTCTGGTGTTTGTGCTAGAGTTTTACAAGACCATGAGAATCATTCGAAATGAAGATGGAACCATTTCGATGGCCTTCATCATCAATGAGCGCGAGTTCACCTTCACTCTTGTTGTAAAACCCGTACTTTTGAACACGTTAAAATACCCAAAATACCCCTTTAATCTCGATTCTATAAAAGACGTTTGATTATTAAAATATTGCATAACGATGAAAACTTAAGTATTTAAACCGTTAACATCCGAACAATAAAAGTAATACAAAAATAAAACTTACGCTAAAATAAATTCTATACATATATTCTTTGTCACACGTTTCTTTTATTTGTCTCCTAGCCAATTTATGTAAAGTGTCCAACGTATCGAATTGAGAATTGAGACCAGGTTCGTGATTAGTGTAAACTTGGCAAGTCTCCATTTACTTCCCCTTGATTGTAGCACTTCCCTTTTGTGTGCCCCTCCTTTACACAGCAATAAGAAAAAAAAACGTATATCTCGTTTACTTTTCCAAAACAAAAATCACAAAAGTTCAAGAAACCCTAGAACCTAACACCCTTTTGAGTTTGTTCTAGTGGGTGAGCCGTACATACCAAGTGTCCATAGCGTCTAGTTTTTAAATTCTTGAAAATGTGTTTCATATATTAGGTCACTTCATTTTACAAAAAACGATTTTCCACGAATCAAATAGCAGGTCACAATGAGCATGGTATTTAGGCGTGTAAATAAAGACCAATATTAATGTTATGGTTACGATATGTATTATTCCATATTGCATACAATTAGGTGTCAAAGCAAGTAATAATGCACATATAGGAATCAAAAATATATAAGCATAAACATCAACATAAATAACCACATATTGTTCCGAGTTCCTTGCGAGTCTTCCCCAAACGGAGAACCATAAGACCGTCACTAGGATATAATACCTAGATCGCCCCATACATTACTTATAAAAGCAATTGAGTGGGTCTTGTGGCCGGAAAACACATAAAACATGGCAATCTCAATTAACAAGTAATCACGTAATTTTATGTATTTAATAACCAATATGTAATTCTAATTATCATAATAATTCTAGTTAACAATTAATTAATTCAAATTAACTTTTAATTCTAATTAACTAGTAATTCTAATTAACAAGTAATTTTAATTAACAAATTTAATTCTAATTATCAATATAATTTTAATTTGTGTGTGACTAGTTATTATTTATTAAAAATTGACAAGTATTGCATACAATTGTCAAAGCAAAATAAAACGAATAACTAAATTAGGTTTCATGCAGCCTTTTAAACATGTTTATTAATAAGAAACGTGTAACCCATAATCGCAAAAACGAGTTGACTCGTGATGCCACTGTTGGAATTTTATAACTAAGTTAACCATTAACCTCTACGAGTACGCAGCGGATAAGGATCTAGTATTTGCAATTAGGTTAAACACGTAATTAATAAACAATTAATTAATAAAGGATTAATTAATAAAAGGGATAAAAGAAAACCTAACCTTGCTTGGTAATTGGACTTTAGTAACGAACACGTAACCAATACAAAACCCGAGTATCAAAGATAGATACCTCAATGAGTATCACACATAAACCCGATAACGTATACGTTCGATTAATGGCTAGTCGAGAACGTATTAATAAAACCCAATTAACAATTTGACCACTTGAATAAGTCACAAGCAGAAAACCTCCAAGAACTATTCTTTACTGCCCGAGAACCAAAGAAAACAACAAATGTTGTTTTTCCACTCGACCCGATATCGGATAAGCCTATCCGATATCCAAAAGCTTTGTTGTCCGATAAGTGGAACCACGACCAGAAAACACCAAGCTTGTTGCTGCTGTTGTGTCGACCAGAAGACCAGGAACAAAACACCACCAATTATCCAAACACTTGAATCAATCAAGTTTAGATATATTCAAAAACAAAAACCCTTAATCGACCTTGTGATCAAGTTGACCAAGATAGAGCAGGAAAGAAAAACTGGATCGGTTTTAGGGATGTTAGGGATAGTTTATAATGCATGAGTTTTAGCTTGGGTGTGTTTGTTTATATACTAAACAAACCGACTCCCAGTTGGAGTCTATTACTTGCTCGACAAGTTCAAGCCCAAGCAAACCCATGCTTCCCCTTTTTGCCCATTCGTTTTCCAAGCTACAAGGCCCAAGGCTGCTTAGTTAACCCGACCCAAGTCCAAGAACATGCACATGGGTCGTTAAAAGAAAACGGATGTAAACGGTTATAGTATAATTCAAGTTATATATTACGTTGTCACGTATATTCGTGTTTATCGCGTGTGCCCCCATCGGCTCACACACCTTTAATCGTTTTGTCGTGTTTACAACTCCCACAAACCAACACAAATTCTATACACTAGAAGCGAATCAAAGTTGTTGGATAATAGACCGGTACGGTGAAGGTGATATTCACTACCAAAGTTAAAAGTTTAACTACCAGCATACCAAAACTATTACGTTTTACAGTATAGATAGATTAGGTCAAGCAAATTGGGTATCAAACTTGTACCAAGGGAATTATATCCAACTTGTTGAGTTTTTTTTTACCAATTTAGCTTCCATTCAAGCTAGCTCTAATATATAAAAATGACCCATGAAAGTGATTGGTTTGTTAAAATAATATGGCGTGCATGCAGTACATGTTTAAGAGAAGAATAGTTGTAACTTGTAACTGATTGAGAGTGTTTAAATGGCATGTATGCCAATTCAGATTCTTTATATTAGAATTGAATTTTGTTCTTTAACTAATTGAAATTAGAGTATATTCATGTTACAAGCTAGTATTACATAAATCATCTTTAATAACCAAACAATCAAACAAAAATCATACTTGTTTTTTATTGATTTTTTGTTTTGCATGATAATAATTCATGGATCTTGCAAGCCGGCATTAAGCTGCCTGCCTTGCGCTTGGCATGCAGACTATATTGAGGCCCATATGTGAAATATATGGGCTGTTTCTTTCAACTTATTGTCTATAATATAGGCTAATCATTCATTTCTCATTATTGTGCCACAGTGTCACATGAATAGAAATAGAAGGGCATATAGTACTCCGTAGTCATTTTGACTTAGATGGATAATTTGAACAACATCGGGGTGTTAATCGAGTCAGGTTGGTCGGGTCCGGGTTAAGTCGAGTTGGTCGAGTCTAGTCGGGACAGGTTCAGGTCAAGTCGGGTTGAGACTAAGAAATCATATCCGAACTCAACCCTATTTAGATTTCGGGTTACTCTGTTCGAGTCAATTCGGGCCAGGTTCACTCATGTAGAGTCCATTCGGGTCAGGTTCACTCAGATTGGGTCCATTCGGGTCAATCCAAATATGAGTAAAATGATTAAAAAAAAAAAAAAAATTAGTTTATACTATAAGCTTACATAGATAATTTATAAAAAATATATTAAAAAAAAAAAAAAAAAAAAATCTTATTCGGGTCAATCGGGCCGAAACCGAATTAGGAGAACGTATTCAACTCAACGCCCGACCCTATCTATCATTCAAATTATTCGACCACCTGAATAAGATTATTGACCCAAGTAACCTGACCCGAATAAGTTTAATCGAGTTCAAATCGGGTTGGCTTTTTTGACACCCCTAACAGCAATTAGACTATGCCATAAATTTTGACAAAATTATTACTATCAATTTAAGCAAAAATTATTATTATATATATTTCTATACCTATAAGATAATATATATAGAGTAAACTGCAAAAATGGTTTTTAGTTTTTGGCACTAATCATCTTTAGCTGATATTATTAGCACTAATCATCCTTGAGTGGTGAAACGTTCGGCGAAATACATCCCTCACAACTAACGTTGTTAGTTTACCCGTTAAATATCTCACGTGCATATCACGTAAGGGTATTTTTGTAATTTAAGTTAATTGCTAACACATGAATGATTTTTGTAGTTTATTAAAAAATAAATAAAACTTATTATTATTATTATTATTATTGTCATTATTATTATTATTAATGTTATTATTATTATTATTATTATTATTATTAAACTTATTTAATTTAATTATTTTTTTCTAATTATTTATTTTTGTTTATTTTATTTTTTTTATTTATTTTATAATTTAGATATTTTCAATTTTTTTTAATTTTTAAATTATTTATTATTATTATTATTATTATTATTATTATTATTATTATTATTATTATTATTATTATTATTATAACTCCTATAAAATCTAACCCAAACATTTATTTATCTCTATTTTCATACAATTAAATACCCAAATCAAAACACCTCCTCATCACATCCTCAACTTCTTCAACCTCATTCTTTTATTAAGTATCAACAGTTCAATTTTTTTAACCCAATTAAATCAATCATCTCAAAATACTCACATAGGAGTTAACAAATATCAATACACCATATTTTTTTTTTCAAACCACAACCGCATAACGAATAACAAAAAAAAAACCAAATCTAGAAACCTAAACAAACAAAGTCATATCTTGGAACCATTAATGTCGACCACTACCACATCAACCGTCTGCCAGATCTTAGACGGTTGAGGTGGTAGTGGCTGAGATCAATGGTTCCAAGACATGACTTTGTTTGTTTAGGTTTCTAGATTCGTTTTTGTTATGCGTTTGTGGTTGAAGAAAAATGGTGAATTGATATTTGTTAACATATATGTAAGTATATTGAGATGATTAAATTAATAAGGTTGAAAAAGATGAAATGATTGAACTTAATAGAAGAATGAGGTTGAAGAAAATGAAGATGATGTGAGGATGTGTTTTGATTTGGGTATTCTATAGTTTGAAGTAGAGATAAATGGCTGTTCGGGTTGGATTTTGTAGATAAAATAATAATAATAATAAAAGTGTTGTTTATAAAAAAATAATAATAATAAATAATAATAATAATAATAATAATAATAATAATAATAATAATAATAATAATAATAATAATAATAATAAGCTATATTATTAAGCTATATTTTTCTATGCGCACATGCTCTCCTCGGGTCTTTGAGTGTGCTCAGGTTTCTTTTGATGCTGCACTTCGTTCTTCCTTGGAGCGCATTGTCACTGCTTCTGGGCCTGGTTTTGGTGATTGGTAGTGGAGACTCGCCACCCTACCCTTTGCTTATGGGGGGCTTGGTTTATATGCTGCAGGTGATGTCTTGAACTATGTTTTCCTTGCTTCTAGACTTCAATCTGCTAGCTGGCAGTCTAAGCTTCTCCTTAGTTCTGGTATTGTAACTGCTGGTCCCTCTTTTGATGATGCTCTATGTACCTTTAATGTGAATATGGATATTGACCTTTTCAGTAACCCTAGCGAGGTCGCTGCCCCCAAACTTATAAAGAAATTGGCAGATATATATTTTGTTCGGGTTACCCAAACTGTTGAGTCTACATTCCATCTTTCTCCTCGACAGATGGCGCTACGGAGTTCTCTAAAGGAGGATCATACTTCAGATTGGCTTAGGGTGGCCCCAAGATCTGGCCTGGGACAAACTATGAATGCCAAGGCTTATCGTTGTGTGCTATGCTATCGGTTGGGTGTTTCTCTCTTTACTGTTCAGGTGCCGTGTTCAGCTTGTTCTAAGGTATTTTCTGGGGATATTTATGGGGATCACGCTGTTTCATGTGCGGGTATTATTGGCATTAAACATCGGCATAACCTTGTGCGTGATGTTCTTGTTGATATATGCTCTCGGTCCGGTATTTCTGCATGTAAGGAGGTGGATATTGGGCTTTCTGGAGATGGAGACAGATCCTTACGACCGGCTGATATATTACTTTACTCGTGGGATAGTGGGCGTGATGTATGTGTCGATCTTACGGGATCGTCGCCCTTGACGCAATCTGGAATGACTGATTTTATACCAGGGCGGGCGACCATTGATGCTGCATACCTTAAACGTGTCAAGTATGAGGCGAAATGTGTGGATATTGGATATGGGTTTCTCCCCTTTTCTTTTTCCTCTTTTGGAGAACTTGAGAAGGATGCAGTTACCTTACTTAAGCGCATTCGACGATTCTCTATGACTCAAAACATTGGAGCGCGTGCAACAGTTCATATTTTTAATAGGATTGTTTTGCTATTGCTAGAGGTGTGGGGGCCCAGTTGGTTTCTCGGCTTCCCACTAATTTATTGTAATCCTATGAGTTTTTAATAAAAGTTATTATTATAAAAAAAAAATAAGTAAATAATAATAATAATAATAATAATAATAATAATAATAATAATAATAATAATAATAATAATAATAATAATAATAATAATAATAAGGATGCGGTGACCCACTAAAGCGAATTCGAAAGTTCTCTGTTACTCAAGATATTGGGGCACGTGCCGCTAACCATATTTTTAGTAGGATTTGTTTTGCTATAGCTAGAGGAGTGGGAGCCCAGCTTGTGTCTAGGCTTCCCACTAATTTCTTGTAACTCTTTTGAATTTCTAATAAATTGATGTTTAATAAATAATAATAATAATAATAATAATAATCAACAACAACAACAACAAACCCAAAATCCCGCCAGGGCGGGGTATGGGGGAGGTAAAATGTAGACAGATCCTACCCCTGCCCCAGGATAAATCCGGGGGTAGAGAGACTGCTTCCAACGAGACCTCCGGCAATAATAATAATAATAATAATAATAATAATAATAATAATAATAATAATAATAATAATAATAATAATAAATAATAATAATAATAATAATAAAAGATTCTCTCTTGTGTGTGGGGCGATTGTGACTTACGCTCGTCCTATCACTTCATGATCTCCATGATCCCACCTTGTTGTTGATTCAACATTCTGTTGGATTAGTTTACGATGAGTATTATTATTATTATTATTATTATTATTATTATTATTATTGTGTGATAGGGTTTGTATATACTCTTTAGGTTTTCTTTCTTCATTCGTTATCTGTTAGGGTTTCGCTTTGAAACCTTGTTTTTGTTTCGTGGCCTCCTGCAATTGGATTGATCGTGGTTTCCTCTCAGTTCTCCAAACCATTACTGGTCCTCCCCTATACGATTCAGGTTGTTCTTAGGGGTTCACTTCGAGATAGGGTTTCAGTTTGAAGGTTATTGTTGTGGTTACGCATTGCTTGGTGTATTGGCTGCTTGGTATTGTTTGGTATTCTGGCCTGCCTTTCTACGCCAGGCTTTGGTTATCACAAGTTGGTACGAGCGCTTTGGTATTGTTTGGTATTTTTTTTGGTACGAGCGCCTTGGTTGCTTCTGTGTTGATACTTTTTGGACAGTTATCACAAGGTTTGGTTGTTACTGTTGGGTTGCTTTACGTGCCTTCACTTGCATGGTTGTTACTATTGGTATTTTTTGGTTTTCCTTTCTGTTGTTTCCTTACTTGAGGTGTGGTTATAAGGGGTTGTGGTTTTGTTGCTTTGTTGCTATGCCGGCTGTAAGATTTCACTGTCCTTTTGTGGGTCTTAGTGGATGTCGGGACGGTGGTGGAAATGGGCTTACTAAAACCTCTTTGATCACACATTTTCGTGACCGGCACTTTAGCGTTGAAGCTCTTGCTATCACTAGGCAGTCTCTTTTGTCGGATTTGGCTATTTTCGAAAGGGCCGAGGTTAATCTTAAGCGTATGGGGGTGTGGTTGTGTGGTGGTTGTTTCAAAACGCATACTTTTCGGACTAAGTGTCGTCATGGTACGGGGTCTGATTTTGTGTCTCCTCTTGATTGTGGTGATGGTGTTGTTCGGTTCGTGTTATATGATCTCACCAAACCGCAGGTTCCCTCCCATGTAGCCCTTGTTGAGGATTCGGTTTTTGGACGAGCTTAGTGGTTTTTATTTACCTCTTCTTGATTCTTTATTCTCTAAGGGGTTGCGGACTGTCAAATCCATCCCTCCCAAATGTCGGTTGGAGTTCTCTCGTGCTTTGAAAAGAGCTCTTGATAAGGTGATCTGCACGCCTGATGACATTTCTTGTTGGGTTGGTTTGTTAGTCTTGCCTCTTTGTCTTCTTAAAACCTTTTGCCCGAGGAGTAATCAAGAGTGTAGGTCAGTCACTAAGCGTCAACGCCAGGAAGAGTATATTGTTAATGCTATTCATGCATGGGGCACCCCTGGTGGCAGTTTACAGGTTGTGCGTGAGGTTCTAGCCGAACCTTCTCCATTATGGTCTAATATTGATGATGATAGCTTGGATTTGGGCGACCGAAATGTCAAGCAATGTAAGAGGAAGATTTGTGATGGTCATTATACTGATGCGGTTAGAGTTCTTTCGTCTTTTGGTATTGCACCTTATGATGTTTCTACTCTTGAGGACTTAAAAGC
Organism: Chrysanthemum seticuspe; assembly: GCA_019973895.1. Lineage (NCBI taxonomy): Eukaryota > Viridiplantae > Streptophyta > Magnoliopsida > Asterales > Asteraceae > Chrysanthemum > Chrysanthemum seticuspe. The sequence goes on from BPTQ01000008.1 coordinate 171,488,177, forward strand.
TAAGCACCCTTTCCAGTCTTCTCCTCTTTTGCCTGATATACCTATTGATCATCATCACCTTACCGCATCTCCTGCTACGGTTCTTGACATGATCAAGAGTTTCCCTCGTGGTACTTCTTGTGGGCGGGATGGGTTGCGTGCCCAACACCTTTTGGATTGTTTGAATGGTGCAGCTGTAGCTATTTCTGATGAGTTGGTCGCTTCTATCACCCAAGTGGTGAACCTTTTTCTTGCTGGTAAATGCCCGAGGGCGCTGGGTGAGTACATTGCTAGTGCTCCTCTCACACCCTTAGTCAAACCAGGAGGGGGTATTCGCCCTATTGCTGTTGGGACTGTTTGGAGGCGTTTAGTTTCCAAGGTTTGCGCGTCCATGATTGGCCACTCTTCAAACGGTTATTTAGATGATTTACAATTTGGTGTTGGGGTATCGGGAGGAGGGGATACTATTCTTCATGTTGTGAATCGCTTGGTTGAGGACCGTGGGGGTGATGTTGGTCTATCTATGTTGTTGGTTGATTTTAAAAACACTTTCAACATGGTGAATCGGGCTGTTATGATGCGTGAGGTTCGGCTTCATTTCCCGGCTATTTCACAGTGGGTGGAATTCTGTTACTCCAGTCCTGCCAGATTATATTATGGTGAGCATACTCTTTGGTCTCATCAAGGTGTGCAACAAGGTGATCCGCTTGGGCCCCTTCTTTTTGCTTTAGTGTTACATCCCCTGGCATGTAAGATTAGAGATTCTTTTGACCTTTCCTTTCAAGCATGGTATCTGGATGATGGCACTATTATTGGTGATACTTTGGTTGTGGGTAAGGTTTTAGAGTTGATTATGATGGATGGACCTTGTCGTAGATTGCACCTCAATGTTGATAAAACTGAAGTTTTTTGGCCACAGGAAGACCCCAGAAGCAGATACGCCGGTGTTTTCCACCCAAATATTTATCATCCCTTACATGGTGTTAAATTATTGGGTAGGCCTGTTAGTGTGGATTTTGAGTTTGGTAGTAAGCTTGTTCTAAAAAGGGTTGCTAAAACTATTGAACTTATGGATGCTGTCGCCAAACTTAATGACCCTCAATGCGAGTTGTTGTTACTCCGTACATGTGCTGGTATTTCCAAGTTGTATTTTTCTATGCGCACATGTTCCCCCCTCGGGTCTTTGAGTCTGCTCAGGTTTCTTTTGATGCTGCACTTCGTTCTTCTTTGGAGCGTATTGTCACTGCTTCTGGGCCCGGTTTTGGTGACTGGCAGTGGAGACTTGCTACCTTACCCTTTGCTTTTGGTGGGCTTGGTGTATATTCTGCAGGTGATGTCTTGAACTATGCCTTCCTTGCTTCTAGACTTCAATCTGCTAGCCTACAGACTAAGCTTCTCCATAGTTCTGGTATTGTAACTGCTGGTCCCTCTTTTGATGATGCTCTATATACTTTTAATGTGAATATGGATATTGACCTTTTGAGTAACCCTACCGAGGTCGTTGCCCCAAACTTATGAAGAAATTGGCAGATATATATTTCGAGCGGGTTACCCAAACTGTTGAATCTACATTCCATCTATCTCCTTGACAGATGGCGTTATGGAGTTCACTAAAGGAGGATCATACTTCAGATTGGCTTAGGGTGGCTCCGATATCTGGACTGGGACAAACTATGAATGCCAGGGCTTATCTTTGTGTGTTGTGTTATCGGTTGGGTGTTCCTCTTTTCACTGTTCAGGCGCCGTGTTCAGCATGTTCTAGGGTATTTTCTGGAGACCTTTATGGGGATCACGCTGTTTCATGTGCGGGTATTGTTGGCATTAAACATCGGCATAACACAGTGCGTGATGTTCTGGTGGATATATGTTCCCGGTCCGGGATTTCGGCTCGTAAGGAGGTGGATATTGGGCTTTGTGGAGATAGGGACATATCCTTACGACCGACTGATATTTTACTTTACTCTTGGGATGGTGGGCGTGATGTATGTGTTGATCTTACGGGATCGTCGCCCTTGACACAATCAGGGATGACCGATTTTATGCCAGGACGTGCGGTTCTTGATGCTGCACAACGTAAACGCGTCAAGTACGATGCTAAATGTGCGGATATTGGATATGGGTTTCTCCCCTTTTCATTCTCTTCTTTTGGAGAACTTGAGAAGGAAGCCGTAACCTTAATAAAGCGTATTCGACGATTCTCCATGACTCAAGACATTGGGGCGCGTGCTGCGGTTCATATTTTTAATATGATTGGTTTTGCTATTGCTAGAGGTGTGGGGGCCCAGTTGGTTTCTCGGCTTCCCACTAATTTTTTGTAAAATCCTATGAGTTTTTAATAATGTGATGATTTATAATAAAAAAAAATAAAAAAATAATAACAATAATAGTAATAATAATAATAATAATAAAGAATAAAGTTTTAAAAAGTATATAAATATATAAAATATATAAATATAAAAATATACCAATAATAATAACAATAATAATAATAATAAACACCGGCACAACATGGTATTAAACACTATTGGTATTAAACACCGGCACAACATGGTGCGCGGTACCTTGGTTGATATTTGTTATAGATCCGGGGTCTCGGCTCGTAAACAGGTCGACATCGAGCTAGGTGGAGAGAAGGAGCAAGCCTTGCGGCCATCATATATCTTGCTCTATTCTTGGGATGGAGTGCAGGATGTATGTGTCAATTTGACGGGGTCGGCCCCCCTCACGCAAACTAGTATGATTGATTTTGTGCCAGGTCGTGTGGTGAGTGATGCCGCAAAACGTAAGCGCGTCAAGTACGGAGCTAAATGTGCGGATATTGGTTATGGGTTCATCTCTTTCTCATTTTCCTCTTTGGGGGAACTTGAGGCAGATGCAGTGACCTTACTTAAGCGGATCCGGAAGTTCTCTATAGCTCAAGACATTGGGGCGCGTGCTGCTACTCATATATTCAGTAGGATTAGTTTTGCAATTGCTAAAGGTGTGAGAGCTCAGATTGTTTCGAGGTTCCCCACTAATTTCTTGTAATCCTATGGTTTTGTTTTCTAATAAAAGTGATGTTTTTATTAAAAATAAAATAAAAAAATAATAATAACGATATGGGGGCCCAGTTGGTTTCTCGGCTTCCCACTAATTTTTTGTATAATCCTATGAGTTTTTAATAAAGTGATGATTTATAATAAAAAATAAAAATAAATAATAATAATAATAATAATAATAATAATAATAATAATAATAATAATAATAATAATAATAATAATAATAATAAAAATAATAATAAATAAGTTTATTTATTTTTTAATAAACTACAAAAATCATCCCTATGGTTTAAACTACAAACCACAAGGATGATTTTAGCATATATCTCTATATATATTATATATAACAGGAGGCATTTGGCATTAATGCCACCTCAATGCCACCTCAATGACACCTCAATGCCACCTCAATGCCACCTCAATGCCACATAATCCAATTTCATGCCACATAAGCATTTCTTGTCTAACTAAGCTATATTTTTGTCCACCTAAGCACTAATTTTTTAATTTAAATAGATTTTATATAAATTTCGGATTTTTAATAATTTTTTATGTAAATTTCGGTTTTTTAATAATTATTTTTAATAAATTTCGGAATTTTTTTTATTTATTAAAATTTTGTTTTTTTTATTCTTCAAAAAATCATGCATGGAGCTAGATTCGAACCTGGGTCTGTTAGTCTACAAACAAATATGATTACTACTAGACCAACACATTTTTTGATTATAACTTGGAAAACCAAATTTATAAATCTCTTCAACCAATCATTGACTATTTTGATTAGTTTGAAAAGGAATGTATTTATCTACAAAAATATAATTATAAGAATCTCTACAACAAAATAAATCCATTATTAAGAATATTCGGAATAGAAAAAACAATCGACTCTCTCTAATTCATAATATACTTAACCCTAATTTCATCTTTTAGTCAGCCATCTCCATCATGATATGTATTTTTTGTTGTAGGTTTTGATCCTCTAACCTATGTTCATTCTTATTCTGCACAAAGCTATGCTTTTTCCTTTAGATTTAATGTTAAAGTTATTGTATTCGATATATATGTGTTCTTAAAACCCCATGCAGTTTCAAACCACGATCATAGACCGTTGAGGTTCGTCAAGGTATGCAAATTATTTACCATATAAGCAAGAAGATAAAGAGCAGATTACAAATAAAGAGACGGAGGTATGTGTTACTGCATAACTAATTCTCATCTAAGATCAATGGTTTTATAACTGTTTATGATGTTTGCCTAATATACATATTCGTTTATTTTGTATATGTGCAGCACTGCATACTACATACTTCAGTCCTATATGACATATATGACATATTATAAATATACATTTTATATAATTTCGATATATACATCCAGGTGGAACAAAGAAGGAAGGAAGCCCTTGCTGGAATGAGTGAAGGGGGAGCATCGGCTTTAGATAATTCTTTGCAAGATGTTATATCAAGATATAGTTTTATGGATCTATGGCCATGGTCATCAAAAGAACTCGAAAATATTGATCACTGCAAAAACTTGAGACAAAGGTACATGGACATTGCATAAAAGGTATATTAAAAAGGTTTTTTGATGCCTCATGTTTATAAGGCATTGAGAAATCGAGAATAAATAGGTTGACACGAATTACCATTATCAACAGATATGCCGATGATAGTCTTAGATGAAAATAGTTGGTAGAGATTGCGTTAAAGCATGTTAATTACTTTCAACTCGGTGTTTAATCATCTTTACAGTGAAAGGTAGGGTTTTCAGGATATATTACATAGTTTTTCTGCTATTAATTACTAATGGTAGTCTTCAACCTGGTTTTAAGTCCGTGAGCGTGTTTTTTTTATAAAGGATTACCCCGGTAAGATAGTCCGTGAGCGTGTTCGTTTTAAGTCAGTGCTCTTTGCTTTTGCATTTTCTTGCACTATGCTGCAGCGGTAGAAAGTAGGCGTAGATAGTATGCGGTGGCCGCAGTAGCTAGAGCGTGGAGGTGCATGTATGTGTCGTTTATATGGTGCAAAAATTTATGTGGTGCACCTTTTCATGCTATTTATTTCTTACATCTTTGATTGTTATTTTCTATTGAATTATATTCCTATACCCAATGCCCTGATGAAGATTCCATGTTGGAGCCCTACATGCTTAAACTGTATTAATATTTTTCTTTCAGGAAATAATACTAAAGCAAGAGTACATTAGTGGATACAACTGCATCACTATAGCTTTTAAGAAACATGATAGTCGCAATTCTTTCACTGCAATCATGGCAACCATTCCTGCAACATTGGCTGCGGGCTTGCGAAGCATCTGATGATATTCTGAAGGTTTAGTATCTATTTTATGTTGTTTATCTATGGAGATTTCTTACCAAAATTATCGATTTGTTATCTTTGTATTTGATAATGTCATTGATAATAATTTTCATGCAGTCTATGAGAAGATTGGCTGAGAAATCTATCCCTAGGTCTGCTGAGAATATTGGGCTCGCTATTGGGGTATTTTGTCTGGTAATTATTTTGAAGTACAATGCTTTGCTGAGAATTTATTATGTCACTTTTTTTTATCTACTATTCAAGGCTGTCAAAAATTGTATCAACACTGAAATGCAAGGACATACCAAGAAATTATGAGGCTTCCATACTCCGTACAAGTTTGGCTGACAACCAACCTGATTGTGCCTGTGACTGGAACTACAATACTCTACCTGAGAAACAACTGAGTGGACTGATTTGAACGTTTTCGTACACAAATATTTTTCCGAAGAAATACAAAGGAATGTATTTCCCGGGTCGTTTTCCCAACGAGGGATGAATGGAATTTCCAACTCACGTCTCGATAATCGGGATTTGAATAAGATAAGGGGATAAAATGATATATTCTAAACTACGGGATAAGGAAAGCATATGGAACTAAAATCTACGGGAAAACCTAAGAACTATGGCAAACTACGCAATTCTACACTAAAACGCAAATACTGAAGTTAAACGAAACGCGAATAAAATGCAACAACGACTATTCTAACTCCTAAAATCAACCTAAAATTACTTTTACTCTAAAAATGATATTAGAAAACTAATTATGAATTAAAACTATTTTTTAGGAATATTCTTGATTTTATAAAAAATTAAAAACTAATTTTAACTATTTAATCTAATTAAAATTGTGAAAAATACCAAATAAGAGAGGAAAAATAAGGAAAAATCTTTTTTATGCTTTTTATATTTTTCTTAAACTGAGAAAATTGAAAAATTATTTTTTGGAACTTTTTCTCAATAATTTGCAATAAAACCTATTAAAAAGTGATTAAAATCTAATTAAATTGAGAAAAATAGTAAATAAAGACCAAAAATTATGAAAATCTCAGGATAATTCTAAAATGATAATATGAATCAATGAAAAATGAGAAACAAGCAGGTTATGTGTAAAATATAAAAGCTATAGTGTAACTGCTATTCAAAATAAGCTACTAAAATAAGCTAACAAGCTATTAATGCAACCAAACAGAGACAGAAGCTAATGTATACCAAAATAAGCTATAAGCAACTTAATAAACCTAATCCTAACAAGCTACAAGCTCAGAACCTAGATCTATACCAACTGCTTATTCTAAGCAAAACAGTGAACACCCCCTTTGTTTGAGCTTATGTACCAGCTTATCAGAAAAGCTAGTACCAAAAACAGATAAGTGGCCTTAAAGACCACCTAGCTTACTACCCTTAAACCAAAATTGAGACTCTAACAATCAGTATTAAAACCTGTGCAACTGCTGCAAGTTGTGAAGAAAACTGGTGCAGACATGATTTTTGACTTTTAAACACAGTTTCTATGTTTGACTTTCTTGAGTTTTAATCCAAAGTTATTAACTGAATTTGATGTTTAAAGGCTAATGATGATTAAGGAAAGCTAGATCTACTAATTTTAAGCTAATTTGCAAGTTGTTACTCCAACTGATTTCAACAGAAGCAGATATTAGACCAGATCTACTATGATTTTGACTATTGAAGTGTGACTGCTAAAACAATGACCTCAATTGACTTACAATTACCTAAATAAGCAAGTCTCAATTACTACTAACTGTCTAGCTAACCTCTAACACAGATTAATGACTACTACCAAACACTACTTAAGCTACTTATATGAGAACTAATAAGCAGATCTAGACTAGATATTACTGAACAAGCATCAAAAACAGATTACACAGTATAGATTAACACTAATTAACAGATTAACCAACAGATTCAGTGATTAAAACAGAAATGAAACTTACAAGGTTCCTTAGCCACTATGGCTTGCACTTTGATGAAACAAGTAACCACTAGCCTAACAACCCCTAACCTAATCCAATCCAGCTTATAATCAACCCAAAACCAGCATCATTACTCCAAATCCAGATCTAACACAAGCAAATCTGACAGCAACTGTAGCATCTGAACTTTTGAACTGATTTAGTAGTGATTTGAGATAAAAACAAGTATAAGCTCACTATAAGCTATGAAAAGCTTAAATGAACCTATGAAACAGTAGATCAATGGTGGATTAATCCAAAACACAGATCTAAAGTGATTTTTTTTATTTTTCAATGATTTATTTGATTTTTTTTGTATTTTTGAGATTTTGAAAAGTTAAGCTAAAAACATGTTTATAAAACTGAAATAAGCTCTCAATTAAGATAATAAGCAGATATATATCATAAAAACTTAAACAATAACAATTGAAAATGAAATGCAAAATTTTATTAATAAAGGAAAATGAGTACAAAATACGAATTACAAAGTATTTAAAACATTGAAATGGAAATAACTACTACAACTTAAGCTAGAGAGAAGGAAAAATAACAGAGAATAAGATAAGATACATTTTGTGAATGAGATAAGAGGTCTATTTATAACTAAGCTTGAGGTTGGAAGCTTCTCGAAATCCTTCAATTTGTGCTTCTTTGAGCTCATGTACACCCTTGGATCACATCCCACACACCTCCTTCTCATCACAACCCTTGGATTGAATCTGGTGACTTGTTTCGGCCAATAGAAGCACGACATGTGGCCAATAGCACACGGATTGGTGATGTGTCATTCTTGTGTCAGTGGGGTGTCAGGGAAAAGTACGAATGTACCCTTAATTGTGGTTAATTTGATTGATTTACACACGGGGGTAATCTAGGGTTTATCCTAGCTGGGTAAATTGGGGCAAAAAGTGGCGCGCTTTGTTTTTTTTTTTTTATTTTATTTTGGTCGTTTGACCGGTTTAGTGGGTAGTTGACCTGGTTTATAATAACGGGTTTGGTTTGGTTATCGGGTTAGGATAGAACCGGGTAGTAGTAGCTTTAGGAATTGGGCTCGGGTCATTGTTTGGGCCGAAGGTTTTATAAGTAGATTGGACTTTAGGATTTATATTAAATCCAAGATAGCTTAAAGGGACCAAATGTGTATATCTTGAAACTTCAAGGACCAATTATGAAAATCTGAAAATGCTCATTAAAGACCAATATTGTCAATCTCAAATAATCCAAGGGTGACTTTTGTAATATCTGAAACTTCAGGGACCAATTCTGTTAAAAGCTCAAATTGCAGGGACTGAACTTGACTTTTCTTCAAACTTTGCTGAAACTTCAAAAATCATTCTTTGAGAATAAAATCTTTCCAAATGCACAATCTTAACCTTCCAGCTCAGCTAAAACTCTCTTGATCTCTCGTGCTCGGATTTACATCTGATTTGGATCCTTTTTGCGTGTTTTTGCATATCCGTACCTGCACAAGCACAAACTCAAGAAAACCACAAATATTAGCAATAAACGGTTTTTCCTTGGTTGTTTTGGGTCAGTTTTGATAAAGAAAAGATATGTGAATAAGCACATATCAAAATACCCCAGACGAGACCATTGTCGTGTCCTCACGCAATGTAATCAACTCACGCTTCTAAAACCAAGGATTTCAATCTCTTTCTACTAAACCTATGAAGACGCTTAAATTGGTATGTCCAAACCGTCAAGTTATCTCACACAAGCTAGCCACTTGTGAATGACTAACCGTAAGAAACTTCAAATAATTAAGACAAACCAATAATAAGAGAAGAAGTAGCAAAGATTTCTCAAAAGAGATTAAGAAAGCCCTAATTCTAAAAACGCCCCGTTTACCTTTTAATTCACAAGTATAGATATTACGATTAAGCACATCCGATTATGAATGACGGTTTGTTGAACTTTCATGTCGATCAATAACTCCAACATTTTTCAAACGACACGTTAGGATCACAGAGTAGAAAACACAACACAGCGTGAAGTGACCATACGGATAGAATACATCGTCCCTGATTTTTCACAAGCTCCCAAACTAAGCGTAAAACCGAAATCATTGTTACATACGACTCTAGATGCTAACACTACCCATGGAAGTTACTTGTGTACTTACCTTTCGTTCCCATTTTCCTATTTCCTCTAAATTTTTTTATTTTTGTGAGAAATGAATTTCTTCAAGTTCTCGTTTCGATAACTTTTATTCCGATAAAGATACAAAGCTAAGTCGATAATTAGTTATCCATCTTCTCTCAAGAACCATTGTCGTAAAAATGAGGTCCACATCAAGGAATTTTTATTCACTAACTCTTTACTTTTTTTCATTTTTTCAACATCATTCATCATTTTTTTTTTTCACTTATACTTTTACTTTTATTTATATGAGCTGTGAACCACGGAGCTTCACGGGGTAATTCCAAGACTATAGGCTTCATGAGATGAGAATCCCGGCTGGTTAGGCTAAGACCTCATTCAATCCCGGCTAAAGATCCAAGTGTCCGATCTCGACACCGCAACTCACAACTTTACTTATTACTTTATCACTTGATACTCAACACTTATTTATTTATTACGGATCCTTGATGTGTACCCAATTTTTAAAACAAATATTCTTTTAAGAAGATAAAGAACTAACCATCGCCAAAAACTCGACATCTCTAATTATTTAGACAGATATGGGGTGAAACAATTTTGTGGGAACAAAAAGCCATAAGTACCTTCGATGGGCTCTAAAGAGAACCAACTACTCCACGTTTAGCATCTAAACTCATAAGTAACTCTATCATTTCTCGATCTCTGCAAATTTAAAATCCCAAATAATGAGTTCCGCATATGCTTAGCCGATAATTTTTAGATTATCTATGGTTAAGGGAACAAGCTAGGGCTCAACACGCCCGGTCAAGTCAGAATTCTATTCCTACTCTCACCAGCGGAAAGTCAATCAAGGTGTCAAAACATATATTAACTTAGCAAATGTTTCGTCAAATAATCTCAAGTCTCGCATTTTTAAAGTCACTTATTAGAAACTAGCAAATCCTTGTTTAAGCTTCGCATATTTAAAATCACTTAGGGAGACTTGCAAAATCTTGGCCTTGTGAGCTAGAATCGCATTTTATAGCCTCTAGTCTAAGCAATTAGCAAAGGCTATGTCAAGAAAAACGCATATTTAAAATAACTTCTAAGAGACTAGCAAGAACTTTTCGATCATAAAACTAGCAAAAGCTTACGAAAAATTTTAAATTTTCTCATTTTTGCACAATTTTTTATTTTCTAAGGAAAAACGGGGTTACGAGAGAAACACAACAGAAAATAAGCAAGTGCGGTCAAATCAAATCGAAGATTACCCTACCCCAGACTAGAACGAAACATTGTCCTCAATGTTTAAAGCAAGGGTATCACGAAAATCTAAAAGCCGTTTATTAAGTATGCTAAAAGATAAACGTTAGTCGATAAGATTTCGAATATCGGATTTCCATCAGCATCGATCATGAGACTCGAGTGGAGAAAATGACAAACTTCGAGCACGAGAGTCTTCATATCGGGACAATCCTAAACACAACATCACAAACAACCAAACACGAGAAATCGAAGAGGCAGACCTCTTCTCGTCACTTATTAGAAAATAGAAAGAAGAGAAGGATAAGCATGGGGTGCCTCCCACGAAGCGCTACTGTTTTTGGTCACCGAGTCGCTAGCCTGACTCGTCCCCGAATTCATTTGTCCTTGGGGAAGTAAGTGGTAGAGATACCAGGGTCAAAAACGGTGTCCTCATTCCCGAAGGAATGAGACTGGGTGGGTTGGGTGGGAAAGAAAATGTTGGGCTCAAGCACATAAGGTATAACATGAAAGAATGATCCATCATCCGGTGGTTTAGCGGGTGGACGAAGGAATGACAGATCAAAGTGAGAAAACTCCAAGAAAGATGGGAGCTCATGGTAAGAGATAAGATGTGTGGGCTCACAAATGAAGGCATCCAAGAGAGGATCCTTATCTCGAATAATGGTTTTAACAAAGAACTCATCAATGAATATCCCGGGTTTAAAGATTTTGTCTTCACATGCGGGTTCAACGGGATAAGTGATTGTGGACTCATCAGAAGAAGGAGAGTCGAGCAGTCCATCAAGAACAACCATAACATCCTCAATACCCGGTGGTATTGGGTCATCAATAGGTAAGTCGATTTCTTCCACATCAGAATCACGTGGCGGTTTATCAAGAATATCGTCTTCAACCATCTCAAAATCAATCTCCATAATACCCTCAGTGTCGGATTCAATACTTTCTTCAACATCACATGACGGGAGAGAAAGGTCGGAACACAGAGGTGGGACAAGTGGTGTGCTCTGAGAGCTAGCAATATCCACCACTTCCGTTGTGGTCTCTGAATCGGACTCAAAATCTTTGTCAAAAAGAGGATTAACTTCACAAAAGGTGTAATCGTCCTTGAATTCAAATAGTGGATTTGAGAAAATCCCGGAAGTAACCTCGGAGATGTCAAGAGAATCACATAAAAGCGAATCACAATCACTATCAGATATATCCTCGGAATTGGAGAACATCTTATCATGATCATTCGATATATCAAGAGAAGGCTCATCACAAATATCAACAACCCCAGACTCTCTTGGGATTGGGATAAGGATCTCAGCATTAGTCTCTTCCGTTTCCGGAATAGTACTAAGATGCTCATCCCCCATTATGAGAGAATCAACGGGTGCAATAATGTCTGTAGAATCATTGACCTCTTCCAAAGGAACGTCACTTCTCTCAACCGGCGTGAGTGAAGGGGAAGGGTTGGAAATAAAAGGCTCAGAAACGGGAGTGGGATTGCCACTCGGAGGCGTATAATCGTCATCAGAATCAGAATCGTAATAATAGGTAGTAGGACGATGTGGAATCACTTTTGCGGCCTCTTCAGCTAATAATTCACGATAAGTTTTCTGATTAGGATCTCTTTCTTGAACAGGTTCCTGAAGCAATTCTTTTAATTCTTTTAACTCTTGTAATATATGAAGAAAACCTTGGTGAAATTGTGGATTTTGTGGTTGAATTTCTTGGTATTGTGGAGGTGGGTTATAAGCATAATCGTAAGTATCACAAGGAACTTGCTCATAAACAATAGGATTCTGCGTCTGACAATCGGAATTAACGTGCGGACCTCCACAATACTCACAACAGTATGATTGTTGTGACGAATACGGGTAAGGTTCATAACCAAAGGTTGAGTTGTTAATTTGAACTTGACAATGAAAACCTTGGTGAGGACCACCACAATACTCACAAGAGTATGAATACGGCTCATAGTACAGAGGTTGGTTAGGAAAATTGGTTGGCTCATAGTCAGGATTGTGATGAAACTCGGTTCCTGATTTTCCATCACTACAAGCTGGACAATTTCCACCATATTCGGGTCCGCTGCACCATATACACATGAGCTGATAAATCGAAGAGTTATCCGGATAAGAATTAGCCATTTCCGTGATAGGCTCGAGTTCTTGAACGGGAGTCACCTCGGGCTCAGAAACATGTTCCACCTCCCTCACCGGAGAGGGAGTAGGAATCGAGGGTTCATCATGAGATTTTTTGTCGGCTAAGTCGCACCAATAGCAAGATTTTCTAGAACCAGGATATCCACATCGACCACATACACATTCTGGATTAAGACAACAATATTGTTTCTCCTCCATACGGCCTTTGCAATGAAAACAACGACGATAATCGATCGTATCCATGAGAATTAAACATATAGAGGGTTGAAGAAAAGAATTATCGGTTAAGAGGATACACGAAGAATATTTTTGGGTTTTTATATTTAGAAAACACAATATTTTTGTAACCTTCACGTCAACCGGTGCTCGGTAGCTCTCAAAAGTATGCGCAGCGGAGCGGGAACGAAGAGTGGATCGTTCTTCAGTCTGCAATTTAATGTCAAGACTTTCCTTATACCCCGTGTATAGGTTGTACCTTCAAGGTGAGCCGACGTAACAATTGACGTTTTAGTTTATTTTGTTGGTTTTTTAATTTTTATGGTTTTGCAAACACTCTAGGAAGAATGTTTTGGTGTTTAGATGTTTTTGGGTTTTTCAAAAATATATATTTACAAAAACAACGGGAACTTCACTCGGCGAAGGATCTTCAAATGTACGCGATACGAGACGGAATACGAAAACTCGCTACAAGACCTCCCCGGCAGCGGCGCCATTTTGATTTGAACGTTTTCGTACACAAATATTTTTCCGAAGAAATACAAAGGAATGTATTTCCCGGGTCGTTTTCCCAACGAGGGATGAATGGAATTTCCAACTCACGTCTCGATAATCGGGATTTGAATAAGATAAGGGGATAAAATGATATATTCTAAACTACGGGATAAGGAAAGCATATGGAACTAAAATCTACGGGAAAACCTAAGAACTATGGCAAACTACGCAATTCTACACTAAAACGCAAATACTGAAGTTAAACGAAACGCGAATAAAATGCAACAACGACTATTCTAACTCCTAAAATCAACCTAAAATTACTTTTACTCTAAAAATGATATTAGAAAACTAATTATGAATTAAAACTATTTTTTAGGAATATTCTTGATTTTATAAAAAATTAAAAACTAATTTTAACTATTTAATCTAATTAAAATTGTGAAAAATACCAAATAAGAGAGGAAAAATAAGGAAAAATCTTTTTTATGCTTTTTATATTTTTCTTAAACTGAGAAAATTGAAAAATTATTTTTTGGAACTTTTTCTCAATAATTTGCAATAAAACCTATTAAAAAGTGATTAAAATCTAATTAAATTGAGAAAAATAGTAAATAAAGACCAAAAATTATGAAAATCTCAGGATAATTCTAAAATGATAATATGAATCAATGAAAAATGAGAAACAAGCAGGTTATGTGTAAAATATAAAAGCTATAGTGTAACTGCTATTCAAAATAAGCTACTAAAATAAGCTAACAAGCTATTAATGCAACCAAACAGAGACAGAAGCTAATGTATACCAAAATAAGCTATAAGCAACTTAATAAACCTAATCCTAACAAGCTACAAGCTCAGAACCTAGATCTATACCAACTGCTTATTCTAAGCAAAACAGTGAACACCCCCTTTGTTTGAGCTTATGTACCAGCTTATCAGAAAAGCTAGTACCAAAAACAGATAAGTGGCCTTAAAGACCACCTAGCTTACTACCCTTAAACCAAAATTGAGACTCTAACAATCAGTATTAAAACCTGTGCAACTGCTGCAAGTTGTGAAGAAAACTGGTGCAGACATGATTTTTGACTTTTAAACACAGTTTCTATGTTTGACTTTCTTGAGTTTTAATCCAAAGTTATTAACTGAATTTGATGTTTAAAGGCTAATGATGATTAAGGAAAGCTAGATCTACTAATTTTAAGCTAATTTGCAAGTTGTTACTCCAACTGATTTCAACAGAAGCAGATATTAGACCAGATCTACTATGATTTTGACTATTGAAGTGTGACTGCTAAAACAATGACCTCAATTGACTTACAATTACCTAAATAAGCAAGTCTCAATTACTACTAACTGTCTAGCTAACCTCTAACACAGATTAATGACTACTACCAAACACTACTTAAGCTACTTATATGAGAACTAATAAGCAGATCTAGACTAGATATTACTGAACAAGCATCAAAAACAGATTACACAGTATAGATTAACACTAATTAACAGATTAACCAACAGATTCAGTGATTAAAACAGAAATGAAACTTACAAGGTTCCTTAGCCACTATGGCTTGCACTTTGATGAAACAAGTAACCACTAGCCTAACAACCCCTAACCTAATCCAATCCAGCTTATAATCAACCCAAAACCAGCATCATTACTCCAAATCCAGATCTAACACAAGCAAATCTGACAGCAACTGTAGCATCTGAACTTTTGAACTGATTTAGTAGTGATTTGAGATAAAAACAAGTATAAGCTCACTATAAGCTATGAAAAGCTTAAATGAACCTATGAAACAGTAGATCAATGGTGGATTAATCCAAAACACAGATCTAAAGTGATTTTTTTTATTTTTCAATGATTTATTTGATTTTTTTTGTATTTTTGAGATTTTGAAAAGTTAAGCTAAAAACATGTTTATAAAATTGAAATAAGCTCTCAATTAAGATAATAAGCAGATATATATCATAAAAACTTAAACAATAACAATTGAAAATGAAATGCAAAATTTTATTAATAAAGGAAAATGAGTACAAAATACGAATTACAAAGTATTTAAAACATTGAAATGGAAATAACTACTACAACTTAAGCTAGAGAGAAGGAAAAATAACAGAGAATAAGATAAGATACATTTTGTGAATGAGATAAGAGGTCTATTTATAACTAAGCTTGAGGTTGGAAGCTTCTCGAAATCCTTCAATTTGTGCTTCTTTGAGCTCATGTACACCCTTGGATCACATCCCACACACCTCCTTCTCATCACAACCCTTGGATTGAATCTGGTGACTTGTTTCGGCCAATAGAAGCACGACATGTGGCCAATAGCACACGGATTGGTGATGTGTCATTCTTGTGTCAGTGGGGTGTCAGGGAAAAGTACGAATGTACCCTTAATTGTGGTTAATTTGATTGATTTACACACGGGGGTAATCTAGGGTTTATCCTAGCTGGGTAAATTGGGGCAAAAAGTGGCGCGCTTTGTTTTTTTTTTATTTTATTTTGGTCGTTTGACCGGTTTAGTGGGTAGTTGACCTGGTTTATAATAACGGGTTTGGTTTGGTTATCGGGTTAGGATAGAACCGGGTAGTAGTAGCTTTAGGAATTGGGCTCGGGTCATTGTTTGGGCCGAAGGTTTTATAAGTAGATTGGACTTTAGGATTTATATTAAATCCAAGATAGCTTAAAGGGACCAAATGTGTATATCTTGAAACTTCAAGGACCAATTATGAAAATCTAAAAATGCTCATTAAAGACCAATATTGTCAATCTCAAATAATCCAAGGGTGACTTCTGTAATATCTGAAACTTCAGGGACCAATTCTATCAAAAGCTCAAATTGCAGGGACTGAACTTGACTTTTCTTCAAACTTTGCTGAAACTTCAAAAATCATTCTTTGAGAATAAAATCTTTCCAAATGCACAATCTTAACCTTCCAGCTCAGCTAAAACTCTCTTGATCTCTCGTGCTCGGATTTACATCTGATTTGGATCCTTTTTGCGTGTTTTTGCATATCCGTACCTGCACAAGCACAAACTCAAGAAAACCACAAATATTAGCAATAAACGGTTTTTCCTTGGTTGTTTTGGGTCAGTTTTGATAAAGAAAAGATATGTGAATAAGCACATATCATGGACTAACTGAAGCCAGTAATCTATTGAAATTTGAGTGCAACCTTGATAGCACTCTACTTAATTAGATAAAGCAAGTAAAGAAAACATAAAAAAACCTTGGCTTACTACCAATTTAAGAATTAAAAGAAATTTAAGAGTATTTTCTCGGCATGGTTTATTATACACTGAACACATACAATTTAAATTTAGTTATTAGTTGTACTCAGAGTGTGTGAAACGCATGCGTGCATGGGCATCAAGAGTATTGTATTATTAAAGTTATATAATCTACAATTTTTATTACAGATGATTAAACTTTAGATTTATTTAGATATCAATTTAGCATATAATCATTGTTAATGATTGTTCGGTATTGTGACTTTCCAGGTCCTTCCCCCATCTGCTCATGCTACAAAAGCAAGTGCCCCCAAGTTTCTGCTGAGTTGGTTTAGGATAACAAAACCATTTAGGAATAGTTGCAATAAACCTAATCTGATTTTCAAAGGGTCCTTTTACATGTACATGTATCCCTTTGCAGCAATCATCTTGGAGTAACATAAATGTAAACAACTTCAGTATGATTATGACTTCAATAATATAAATGCCTAATCTTGGGAGTAATTGTTGCCTTTTATCCTATACAATATCTTGCTTCTTATCCAGGAATCCATGACAATATATAGAAAACCCTGCACATGCAAAAGATATTGAGACATGGTCAAGAAGCTACTGGAAACATAACCAGTAAGTCAGCAAGTTAATGAAATATTAAAAACCTCTAGCCTCGACTTTGGTAAGAGACTGGTCACCTCAGATAAGTTCCTTCTACATGTAAAAAATGAACTTTCTCAGTATTGTAGATTGAATAGCCGTCTGTTAGAACAATTACCTTTCTCTTAATTTAGAAGAGATCTATACTTTTTAATTCATTCCCTTCGTTTAATGTCCTTTCTGGTGTTTGTAATCTCATTAAGGCTAAGTGATTTTGAAATTTTAAGGTTTTACATGCCCGTGGCTGCTCGCGCGGCTCCAATCTATATGGGTACTACCACTTTGAATATCCTCTTTTCAAATTGATCAATAGTAATTCAGGATACCAAATTTCTAACTGACTTGCTACTATTATAGGATTGATGAGGCTTCAGAGGCTTCTCAAATGGCAGGAAAGATGGGCTCAAATAATAAAGATGTGAACACAAAGTTGCTTAAAACAAAACCAGTAATGGATTGATACAGATATGCTAAAAGAATTCTCTCAAGAAGTTTTTATAATGAGGTTTGTATTTATCTTAATTCTCTAGCTATGTTGTCTTATATGCATGTATTATATTGGTCCTATACTCCTATGAGTGACGGATATCTTGAAATGCCTTGAATTACTTATTCCACATTAGTGTGACTATATTTCATGTAGAGTTAGTTTTATGAATTAATTCAAAAATGTATCTTTTAACTAATCCTACAGGCATCCATTTCCAAACACTGCACCTTGGCATACAAATTCAATACAATGTCGTCTTTTTGGCGGTCCAGTTTGAAGGTGGCTTTTAATCGCGAGTTACTGGAATTAATACCGCAAGTAGCTACAATATATTGTACTCAATTCTGGCATAACGCATCAGTAAGTATCTAATCCTGAAATATGTAACTTAAACTTTTTACTTATTTTAGTCCACTTTTTAAGGGATGTCACTCAAGAAGAATCTACTTGCTCTCAATTGCATCACGGATGTAAGGATACATGTTCATTGCGGTTCTTGAATGGAAATCACCACCAATTTCAAAGGTGTCAAACATACTTTTACAACCAACGAGATGTGCAAGAATCCAAAGCTACAGCTACTCATGCATAAGTCATGCATAAAATTAATAGTCTGTGTGAACCCCGCCGAATTTCGAAATTACAACAAAGAACCGAATCAAGATTCCATCCCAGTTATAAATATGTCCAACTTTGATGACCTGAATGTTGCAAATTCCATATGTGCTGTCAAGTGGGGATTTTTTTCAAATAGAGAACCATGGAGTCCCCATTCCAGTTCTTGATGATGTCAAAGACGCAACTCGAAAGTTTTTTTCATTGCCAGCTGAAGAAAAGTTGAAATACTCAAAATAAATTTTGTTACAAATAATATACATTTTGGTACAAGTTTTACTCCTGAAGCCGAGAAAGCTCTGAGTGGAAAGATTATCTTATCATCTTTTTCGTCTCGGATGTTGAGGCTGCAACCCTTTGGCCTCCTGTATGCAGGTAAAATATATACTTTTTGCTCTATAATATATGCTATTAATTAGAGGAGTCATATGTGCGTTTTGATAATATTTAGGCTTATTTAATTTGTTTCAGTTGGTTAACTATTTATTTTTAGTTGCAGGAATCAAGCTATGGAATATAAAAAGTATAAAAAGAGTTCAGAATTGGTTCTTAAAAAGTTGCTCGAGATACTGATGAATGGACTAAATGTGAAATTCTGGACTTCGTTGTTGGGGAGCAGAAAATGGTGTCAAGGTACTACTTTCTCCCTCTTTGGTTTTGAGTATCATGAGTCGTAATTTAACCTTGCATTATAAAATATGCAGCCAATTGGAGATATTGCAGAAAGATTTCATACCTTATGCCTTAAATATAGTGGAGTTCTATACGAGGATCCTTATGTCCAGGTATTCTTCTTTAAAGTCTAAATAAATACTCAAGTAGTATATCTTGCAATCAGGAATGTTTATCTGATTAAATATTCTTATTCCTAATGGATGGTCTGAAGGCGAATGTAATGAAAAGACAGGCTGGTTTCCATCAACTTATTTAAAAAGGCAAGATATTCAAAAATCCACCTAAGTATAACATTTTTACAATTGATTTTGTCCATCTTATGGTCTTATGGAAGTGTATAGTAATAGCCAATGCATTAGTTGTTTATAAGTACTGAATTTGCAGGTTTGGATATTGTGTAATGACTACAATGACGCTATTGCAGTCAGATGCTAATTCATGCGCTAATCAAGATCCTTTCACACATACCACGGAAGGTCACAACACAAAGTCCGCTTTAGAGGATGGAACTATCTGATACTCTCACAATATCATAAACCCGGGATATGACAAACAAGCCACTGAGTCGCGCATTTTCTGATGCTGTTAAATATCAAGAACCACCACAGAAAACAAGGACACCGCCTTCACGTGTTTCGTCATCCAAGATTGCTGCTCCATAGTCTTCTGATGGAAAAAGAAGTCCCCAATGGGAGGTTTGCGCATAATTGCTAAGTTGTTTAACTATAGTTTTTTTTTGGTTGGGATAATTATATTTAAGAATGTATAAATATTGTTTTGTGAACATAAAGTCGAGAAAATAGAAGATATGGTCAAAGAGATTGAACAACGGTGTTTGGTTATTATCAGTCAAGATGATCAAGTTGAAGATGAAATTCCAATCCCTCAACCTCGGGTACTAAAGCTTTAGTTACTGCATCAATCAAATGAAAAACAATACTTGGAGCTATTTAGCTTTTTCAAGCTCTTAAGTAAGCTTATTTAAATATACTTATTGATAGTTTGATGGTGAAAACTATTAAGGATATCAGCATATGCTTCTTCGATGGGGTTTTTCGAAAAATGCATAGCTAATCAACTTGAGCTTACCCAAACCCACAATGGTATTTGATCCATGATATACTATTTATCAGATGCAAAAGCAAGGGTTGCATTCTTGGCTAACCTTCATTTTGTTGATTTTATCGGTTGGCAGTATTTAAAAGTCAAGTTGTTATATTAGTCACCAAGTGAAAAAATAGGGGGTGTTTGGATTAGCTTATATTATGAACTTAGCTTATTACCTTATTGACAAATGATCAAAAGGCCATTATAGCGTTTGGACGAGTCTATAACCTTAGGGTTATTGTCTTATATAGGGGTAGTTGTGATTATTATGCACTATAGTTCTGATTCTTTAAGTATTCATCACTCTAGGCCACCCGTGGATCAATGAAGATGGTGTTGCTCCAAACAAGCCTCTTGATTCGGCAGTCTTGAGCTGTTTAACTCAGATTTCTGCCATGAACAAGCTCAAAAGAATGACTCTTAGGGTAAGCATACTTCAAGGAGTTATTTATTTATCTATAAGGAAAAGCAGTACTTTAAGAAATAACCCGGTAGCTTAACAATTTTACTGCCAAATGTCAACTTTGCCCTTACCCTTCTTGTGTTCCTCACATGTCATCGTGTCAAAACTCTCAGAAGAAGAAATTGCAGGCTTAAAACAAATGTTCAAGATGATAGACACAGACACCAGTGGTTATATTACATTTGAAGAACTAAAGGCTAGACTCAAGCGATTCGGTTTTACTCTTAATGAGTCTGAGATTTCTGATCTAATGCAATCTGTAAGTATTTAAATTTTTTAAAGACTTTTTTGTATTGGCATTCTTTGTTGCTGAATACAGACAGATATTGATAATAGCGGTACGATCGACTATGAAGAATTTGTAGCAGCAACGTTGCATATGAACAAATATTTGTGAATTTCTAGATTTTGATGAAGGAATCCCAAACACCCGGTGATTTGTTTTAGTGTGTGTTGAATTTACTTGCTGCAAGATTTCAATGGATGGATGATTAGTTCCATAGCAGCTGCAACATACTCATTATGTAAGAGTAATTTTGACCAACATATTATTTTGCTTTCCTAGGTTGGTTACGATAAGTAGGTACTTCCAATAGGCTTGCAATTGATAGGACAACCTTGGTGTGAAGCTATAATTTTGAGTCTGGTTGCTGCCATAGAGCAGCAACAGTATAAGCAAAACAAAAATATACCCGAACCAAGTCCAGCGACCAGACTCTGTTGCACCCCAGCCCTGTAAGCTTTCGTGAGAGACTTGTCATACTTGGCAATATATTACTTCTCCCCAGTGAATGATGCAACCTGTATGCATTCAATGAATATATACCAAAGATAAAACAGTGATAGTATGCACATATTAGATGCATTCAAGACTGCGGGTGAACCCCTCAGGACCTTCACAGTCATTTGGTGCACCGCCACCACAACATCTCCCTCTACCTACTTCTTCATCTGCCAGAAGAGGACCTGTGTCAGGGACGAAGGGAAAAAACAAGAAATCTGTAAGCTCATATTTGTGATTACTAGGATACAATGATACACGATAAGATTTTGGTTACAGAATTATCTAATATTTGAAAATAGTGTGCTATTAGTTTAATAAGCATTTGTTTTTTAATCCATTACCACAGGTTAACTAACCAAGATTGCATTGTAGGTGATTATATTTTACTGATGATAGTTTACGTCGGAGTTCTACTCCTGCGAACAGTTTTCAAGTCAGGGAAAAATAAGCCATTAACATATCAATGTTCAGGTACTACATGTTGCAGTTTCGTTCCCTTGAATTGCATATGGATATTTCGCGACAATATTTGGTAAATGAGTTTTTTTTTTCTTTGTTGTAGCCATTTTATAAGTTTCTTTACATACCCAACTCACACAATGTATAATGTAGATTAGTCTTTACCAAACACTTGAACAATAGATTATCTGATTATCATGCCTTTATTTGCATAAGTACATCTGAACACTATCCGTGCAACCCATATGCCATTTTGTCACAGCGGAATATCTGATTCTAATATCCCACGTCGCATAATCACTTTTGTAATAAAATGCCAAACGCTCTTGAAATAGAGGAAAAACTTGGTGTTAGGACCATGTCTACATGTGAAATTTAGTGTTGTGCCATATCTCAATGCTGTTTTTGTGCCATTGGCTTCTTTCTTTATTCTTCACATATTTGCATACTTAATTTGCGCAAATCATAATGCTTATCACGATTAAGAAGAAATGAAGTTACGTATAACAAACATTGCATCTTGGTGACAGTCGTTCTCGACTCATAAATGCATCTTACTCAATAAAAAAATGGCTTTTTTGTTCCATTTAAGTCAATTGGTTTAGAAGGTCACGTAACTTGATTAATCAAATGAGACAGAAAGCCAATTTTTTTATTACTTATACGGTAAAAAATTGAATTACAATGACTCGAGTGAGACATTTTGTGTTTACCAATTACCATGTTGAGTTTTATTACAAGTATTAACCATTGTCCTTATTTATATACACGGGTTGTGAGTTGTGCACCCACTATCAAGACTAAACTGGCTAAATCTTCAGCAAAGTTTTGTCCAATCATTCGACGAGGATTCATGTAGACATTAGACCCCCGCAAATCTAATGATACATTTAGGCATGGGAGGAAGCTATTTAAAAACAACAAACAAATGCTTAAAACTAATGGCCGAGCAATCGTCTTATAATATTATTTGACAAATTTTAAAAACGTATTTACGCTAACAAAAAACAACAAACAAATAATTATAAGTCATGCCCGCCCATTGGGCGGGCTTCGAAAACTAGTATATATATATATATATATATATATATATATATATATATATATATATATATATATATATATATGTATATATATATATATATATATATATATATATATATATAAATATATATATATATATATATATAACATATATACATCAGGATGTGCATGACGTCATAATTCACACGAAATGCCACGTCAATGCCAAGTAATGCCACGTAATGTCACATAGGCAATGTTTAGTTCGGGTTTGCATGTTAGATTATAATCCAAAAAATGGACACAGGTGAGGTTCGAACCTGCATTTGTTTGATTAGGCTAATGAATCTTTTGGTTACATAATCCAAATCATAATCTATATACATGACTGTTTTTGTAATGGTATAAATGTTTATTTCTTTTTTGTTCATATTTATCTCCTTAATTATATGTGGATATATTAGGAAAATATATATGGTGATATATTATAGGCCTATATTTAGGGCCGGTTAACAATTTGATTATAAGCATGATTCTATAAAATTTTATCCTAATCTTTAAGGGATATATGCAGCCACAAAGACGTTTAGGAGATTCAAAAGTTATGTTTTTTATTATTATTATTATTATATATATATATATATATGATCCATATTGTTTATATTGTTTGTTTATTGTGATGTTTTGTATTACTGTGATGTTTTGTATTACTGTTTGGCGTTTGTTATATTTACTGTTTTTCTATCATCAGTGAAACAAAAGCAAAAAAGTTGTGCACGAGATTCAGAAGGTATGTTGCAGCCACAAAAACGTTTAGGAGATTTAGAAGGTATGTTTCTGATTATTTTATATATATATATATATATATATATATATATATATATATATATATATATATATATATATATATATATATATAGGGGAGAGTTAATGTTAGATCAAACTTAAAGTTGTAAAAATAAGATCTAGTCTAAAAAACCCCTAAAACATTTATAAATAACAATTTTAGCAACAATACACAAAAAAATAATATTTTAATACAAATTAACATTTTAGAAACTAATAACCAAATGATACATGATTTTGGATTAGTGATACACTTGATACACATTACACTAATAAAATTTCCAAAACCTGATACACTTACAAAAACCTGATACGCATTACACTTCTAATCAAAGTGTATCACCTAGGTTTCGTAAATTTTAAAAAGAAATCTATCAAAACTTCAACAATTTTAGTTGTAGTTAATAAAAAAATTATTTTTGTTGTAAGGAGAGTGTCACTTGTCAAATTTTAGTTGAATCTCATTTTAACAACTTTAAGTTTGATCTTATTTGATCTAGATTATATATATATATATATATATATATATGATTGTTTTTATAAGTTATTGTATAATGTTTATATGTATTGATTTTATTCCATTAGTAAATAATCATGGTAAAAGTTTAGGAGATTCAGAAGGTATATTTTTTTTATTGTTTTTCTATCATCAGTGAAATAAAAGCAAAAGTTGTACACGATATTTAGAATGTATGTTGTTGATAATTAATTTATATATGATTATTTTTACAAGTTATTGTATATTGTTTATATGTATTGATTTTATTCCATTAGTAAACAATCATTGTAAAAGTTTATGATATTCAGAAGGTATGTTTTTGATTATATGATCCATAATGTGTTTATAAGTCATCATTGAAACAAAAGCAAAAGTTGTACGCGATATTCAGAAATTCAGAAGGTATGTTTTTGATTATATGATCCATATTGTGTTTATCATCAGTGAAACAAAAACAAAAGTTCTACTCGATATTCAAAATGTATGTTGTTGATGATTAATTTATATATGATTGTTTTTATAAATTATTGTATATTATATGATCCATATTGTTTTTATAAGTCATCAGTGAAACAAAAGCAAAAGTTGTACACGATATTCAGAAGGTATGTTGTTGATGATTAATTTATATATGATTGTTTTTATAAGTTATTGTATATTGTTTATATGTATTGATCTTATTCCATTAAAAAAGAATTATTGTAAAACTTTATGATATTCAGAAGCTATGTTTTTGATTGGATGATCCATATTGTGTTTATAAGTTATTGATTATTTTTTCTTTATCAGGTATTTTGTATCTATGATTCGTTTTCATATTAAACTGGGTTCATTAAACGTGTATTATGATTGAGGTGTATATGTTTGTAAAATTTGTTTTTAACAGGTAACCGTTCACGTCAAAAGAACACTATAATGGATTCACCAACGATGGAATCAGATATAATAGAAAAACAACAATCTGGTATTGTAGTTGTTTTTAATTTAAAGTATTATGTATATTTATTTGTGTTTAGCATATACGTTTATTAAATTACTATAATAGTTTCTTTAAATAAAAGAGTAATGTAATAGATATATCATCACTTGAAATTAAAAGGCGGCGAAATAAAGCAGCTCAGTTTGGTAAATCAATGTTTGAAAGTAACACACCACAAAGAAAGTCTCATAGCCGTTTGCATAATTTATCTACTTTACGTGAAGGTATTTTAGTTTTTCATATTGGAATTTATAATGTTGTTGAATGTTAATTTTGAATTATGTATTGTTCTTTTATGTGTATCTGCCACTTATACAAATTTTGCCATATGAAACATCTTTTTAGGAATCTCAAACTACAAAAACAAATGATAAAGATACTACAAGTGAGCATCCATCAAGAAGTGTGAAGAAAAGATCACGTGATGCAGATGAAAAATTAGAAACTGGAATACAAGATTAGGATGGTCAAAACAACTCGGCAAAAAGAATTATACGAAACACTTTGGTAGATAGTTCTTAGTTGGAATCTAAATATAATGTTTTGTATATTTTTAAAACAGTTTTTGTTTGGATTATTTATTTATGCTGAATATTGTTTTTTAGTTTGAAACTTCTGTTTGCAAGTCATTTTGGAATCGTTGTCCTAGGCAACATGGTAGAGATAGGTGGAAAGACCACATGAGTCTCAACAAAGTGAGAAAAAGCTATCGAACATCCTCTGAATGCATTCTTTTTCTATGAATTGAACCAACGGGAACAACTAATTTGATGGCTTTTAAATTAAGGATTTAAGAAGTTACAAATCCCAACAATGAAAAATATATAAACAACATATCTACACATAAAACATAGAAACATTTCACATACCATGAAACCAAATGCATAACCACAACCACATTTTACATAGTAAAAAAAGGAATTACGAAATACATACGTTAATTCCTACGCTGTTACCCAACGCATAACATTAGTAGTAATATCCATCATAAACATGCCAAAAGAAACATCATCAACTACAACAAACTATTAACTACCAAGTTCTAATTAACTTCACAACTATCACATATAGCAAACAGACCAGGTTCTTAAACACATCACAACGTCAAGATCGAACTTCACGTCATCTCAACAAACATCAAATATAGGAACCAACGGAATAGGACCGTTGAACAACTCGACTTCAAAATCAGGATCAAGTGTTGTTCCAACAAGCTGAAACCGAATCATTTTGTTCATTGGAAAGTTAAATTCTCCAGCAAGAATCTTCCAATTAGTCCTCAATGTCATGTGATCATTTCTCCATGGACTTTCTGGATGAAATTCAAATTTCAAAACTACAAGCCTTTCTATATCCATCCTTCTTAAAATTGCATGTTGAAAACCTTGAAGTTGGTTATCATCCACAAAACGAGCCGGTATAGTCTGCAATAATGAGCAACATGTTTTTTCAAAAATATACAAAGAAGATATTGTCAAACTTATAATAAATATATGCCAAACATACATGATTTGAATTTTAATAAAGAAAACATCCTTACCAGTCTCCCATAATCAAGCACAAATAGAAAAAGTCATAGGTAAAATGTTGATTCTTCAGTTAAATGTCCAGCATGGTCTATCCAATTACAACCATGAAGCATCCTCTCATCTTAAAAACAAAAAACACAAAAAAAAAATTCAGAATAACACATAACTATTTGAACGGTCGAATTTCAAACACATACTTATTTCATTGGACTACCCATTATAATTTATCACCTATTTCATTTTCATCATGCCCTTGCAAAAAATCAAGCCGAGTGGGGAAGTTTGCTTCATGAATAAGTTGGAATCCATCGTCATCAAACCTCCTTAAAGAAACTCGAATATCATTCCTATTTGTCTTAGTAAGCACAACGCGTTCGCCAGCCATGAGATTCGCATGATGCACAACTATATTCCAATGAACATTGAATTGAAATCCAATGGTATCAACTGTTCCAGGAATAATACCTTGCCTTGCCTCAACAAGGATTTCAATGTCAGAAAAGCGAATCACAAACTCATTCCTATCAACATCATGCAAAAACTCTAGCAGAAACCACTTGAATAATATATATATCTATACATTATATATAAGAGGAGGCATGCCACATCATAATGCCACTTGGCATCCCATAATGCCATGTCATATTTCCATGTCATCATATTTTGTCCACGTAAGCAATCAAATGCCATGTCATAATTCCACCTAAGCATACTTTGAATGGATTAAAATTTCGAATTTAATTCGTGTAAAAATGAATTGGTCAAGATTCGAACCTAGGATCATAACAAGATTTACATATATCTTTAACCACTATGCCAACACAATTTTTGGATTATATCTTGCAAGTTCAAATATATAAATCTTTGAAACCAATTATTAACCATTTTAATTTAATGGGATATGTATGAAATCCCTACAACTTAGGTAACTCAATATCTATTCCCGATTCATACATTACATGCTCAAAACCCTAATATCATCTTTTCTTCAGCGACAATTGTTTCTTCTGCATTCGGGCAAGAGAAGAAAGGTTAGTACGCTTTTTGTATACCCGAATATATATATCATATAACTAATATCCAACTAATAATGGTATCCAAACATGGATGGATCCAAAATAAATAATTCGTTTAATGCATGTTGCCATGTAATTGAATTTGGTCAATCTAATCATAATAGTGTATCATCAACTGTTATATGTGCATGATACAAGTGAACTTCAATGTTAACAAGTACGTTACTGCTAGAAAGAAAAATAAAAGAAACAACATTATTTTGTTTTGTGCTTTCGTTGGAGACACACGGTAGCTGGAAGAAAAGAAGCATATCGATTGTTTTGTTTTGCTTTTGGTTCAGTGATTTGTTAACGAGATGCAACGACAACGATTCTTTATTCGGGTCTAAATTTTCATATTGGTATGTTTGTTTTTCTACTTTTCGCTTAAGATCTGCTGATTAGATTATTTGTATTTTGAGTGTTGAGTTTTATAAGTTAAGTTAGCTTAACTACAGTAATTACTAATTAGTGTTTGTCTCATGGAATTTTAGTGATTGAGACGATCTTTTGTTGAGTTATATATCAGGTATATGTCTATTGCTCATTTATTTGTAGCTAAAAAAGTATATTAAAATCATGTTTTAGAATTGGTTTATTCATTATTTATTTGTATTAGGTAATAATTTAAACTCACTCTCAGTTCTATTATATTAAAAATATAGGTAATGTTTCACACAGTTGATTAGATGGAACATGTTCGCTTATTGAAACTACATGGGTTGCGCTTTAAAGGTTTAAACAATCTCCAAATGACAAGTATTAATGAGTTTTCTACCGAAGTGCAATAGTTTGCAAATGTTTTGACAAAGGTTCATCATGTAGCTGATAACAATAAGGGTAAAAGTAAATTGAATGTTCCCGACAGTACAAGCCATACGTACGAAAGATTTTTGAGTCATTCAAATGCCAGTATAAGTATTCATGAACCTGCTTTGGGCCAACAACGGATCCCTATTCGACAAACGACAATCATGTAGCTGTTAATGATAAGGGTAAAAGTAAAATGGCGTTTTCTTCAAAAGAAACTTCCATACGGAAAATTTTTTAGAATAATAGTAATGAGGGTCCTGTTGACAACTCTTACGATCTTCCTATGTCGGCTGTTTAGTTTGCTACAGAAGATGGTTGCGTCACTACATTTATGCCTAAAGCTTCTACTAGGCTCTTGGTCTTACAAGTACCTCAATAGGTTATGGTAGTTGTAAAAGAAAAGTAGATGAAATGCGTTTGTTGTCTCCAACTTCTGCCAGTGACAGCGGCCACAAACAGAATACCATGAATCTACAAGCACGTGGTACTTTTTTTTTACTTCAGTTCATTTGACTGCTATTATTGTTGTATAGCAACCAGGAATTATTATCTTATTTTATGTTTTTAATGAATCGTGGTAGGCATTGAGACGCAGTCACACGAAGGTCATCAAATGTCGGTCAGCGGCCCTTTATATGAAACGAGAACAGGTTTGCAACATTTTGTGTTAATTATTCTTATTTACTTGATTAATAGTGGGGATTATCTTTCGGCTGTGTTATATGTATGTAGCTTTACACTATTGTTAA
This sequence comes from Chrysanthemum seticuspe, assembly GCA_019973895.1. Taxonomy (NCBI): domain Eukaryota; kingdom Viridiplantae; phylum Streptophyta; class Magnoliopsida; order Asterales; family Asteraceae; genus Chrysanthemum; species Chrysanthemum seticuspe. The sequence continues at coordinate 171,517,663 of BPTQ01000008.1, forward strand.
CGTGATCCTAATGTGTAAAGGTGGGTCAAAGCTGTGGGATTTTACTGCAGGCGTTCTAAGGAACACGCAATACATTTATTATGCCAAAGGTACAACAAGCATTGATAAATTTCCAGTTACGGGAGGTCCTTATACTTTTGATGAAGCTTCACCTTCAGTGCCGCTTCAGCAATCATTCCCAAACAGGAGAGGCAAAAGGAAATCAGATGGTATGGTACACAACTCATTTTATACCTTTTTCGTGTACGCGAACGTATATATATATTCATAGATTGGGATAGCAGTTATGCTATCGTTGTTTATATGCCAGCATTTCCGAGTTCTACAGTCTTTGTAGCATCTGCTGGGAATAACAATGGTATGAGAAACAATGCAAGGAAGAGACGGACGCGCTATACGCAACCAGGTAGTGTTGACAACAAAGTGTAGAATATTTAGAATAAAGCCGAACTGTCATATTACTTTATATTAACTCATTCAGTTTCTACTATGTCTCAGATGTATTGCAGTCATAGTTTCCGAGTTTCGAACGTCCTGTTAGGGAGAATAACCATACTTACTTAGTTACTTGAGGTTAGTTGCATTTGTACACAATCCCGCTTTCATGTATTATGTTGTCTATACACTTTTACATAACATGTTTATGAGGCTAGCATCATCTTTATTTATGCTTAAACCAAATCCAAGAGTAACAATATCAATTACACAATACACTGACTAGAAAAAATAAAAACATTCGCCAAAACACTAAGCTCAAAAAATTGACACAGTATTATCAACAAATACCGTCCAACATTTGCGACCATTTTTATCCACAATAAACTATACCAAAAGCTCCCGCCGCAACGCGGCAGGCGTCTTCCTTCTTGTATCATATCATTTATCACATCCTATTTTTTATTTTATTAAAATAACATAATTTGTCTAAGTGAAGAAATATTTGGTTATGTAGTTCTTGCCATGATAACAATCTGCAATGGAGGCAAAACTAGAAGTTATGTTGTCTTTAGCATTATTGATAAAGTATGGAAGTTGTCTTGTACCTGTTTTTGTGTTTGGTTATAATTCTATGTTTGGTTGAATAATTTGGTCTGTGTAGAAAATGAGTTTACTAAGAACCCATGAATATGTGAAGGGTCTGGGTGGGTGTATTTGCCATCGTTATAGTTATGTTGTTGTTTGAGATTGCTTATTATAAAGGTGTTGACTTGCTTAATCAGATGTAACTGGCCGGTTTATGAATATGTTGTTTTTTGGGATTGCTCTTTATAATGGTGCTTATTGTATTGCGTATTCCAACTGCTTTTGGGCTGTTTGCTTGCTTATTTAAACTGCTTTAAAGGGGCTGTTTTGGGATTTCTTACTAAAATCTCTACTTATAAAGGGAGTGTCTAGGATGGCTTATTAAAGTTTCTTATTGGGCATGTTTCAGATTCCAAACAACTTATGTAAGACAATTAAATAAGCCATCACAATACAGCCCTTTTATAAACTGATGTTTTAGAAAGTAGTCGAAGATTAGTCCATTTATTAATAGTCTAAATAAACATTCCAAACAGCCCAAATTTTTATAGCAAAAAAATTAAGATAGAGACCGGTTTTTGAGCTCAAAACCTGTCTATAAAAGACCTTAAAGACATGTTTTTCTATAGAAAACCGGTCTCCATACGAATATATTTAGAATAATACAGTCGAATACAAACGTGTTTTCTCTTGAAAACCGGTCTTGATATAATAGTTAGAGACCGGTTTTAGAACCGGTTCCCATTACTTTTCACATGGAGATACCTCATGGTTCCAAAACCACTTTTCATGAGCTATTTTGACCGGTTTCAGTGAGATTTTTTGTAGTAGTGATTACTTTACTAATATGTTCAAACATTTAGATATTGAACTCCATTCGTGCTATTATTGATGTCTCAATTGGTACATCATGTTGGGTCAAATATGATTGTTCAAATTTGAGGCATCTTCAGACTAAATTAGATGTGATTCACTACAGTAACAGAATTTTAAGTCATATTCATAAGCTAAATATGATTTAGTCAAACCATATCTGGAAATACACATTCAAATATATCGTTCGAAAAGTTTTGTTGTTCGAATGGCTGCTCAATATGTAACGTTTTGTGCCCATGGAGCGTGTTATTCACTACAGTAATGGTTTGATAGACATTATACCACATACACATATTTATCCTAATAAATATGATTTATTATAGGTTTTCTCTATATGGTAGATAAGGAATCCGTCTCCCCGCGTGTTAGCAGCAGAAGGAATTGTTCAGCTGCTCGAGGTAAGAAGCCCCATTATTTTTATGTGGTTGGACTATTGCATACTTAATATAGATGATGGTTTCAGCTATACCAACCCTTTTCATTGCTTGTGTTGGCAAAGGACGCACAATTGCTGGGCTAATCTGGGAGAATTGGCACCATGGAAAGAGAAAGCATTGTAAGCTCATCACTCCTCTCATGTATGTATGTTATTTTCATGCTACTAATGCTTGATGATACCAGGTTGCTATCTTGAATTATATTTATTCAGTACATATGCTTATAAACTTACACTATTTGTAAGTTTTTTTTTTATCCATTATTTTATTTCTTCTACAAAAGCACATCCAGATGGGATTTTGATATTGTGCTTTAAAGTTTAAATTAATGAGGTACATTCCTATATGAATTGAATGAAGTGTTTTGTTTCTAACCAGAACAAACTTATCTCATACTTTTTTATTTTTTAACTAAGCATTATATAACCATGTTGTTAATAGAGATTTTGAGGGTCTCCAGTATGCTTCCCAATCAAGGGTTTAATGAGCTGGACCGATAACGGCATAGAAGTCCAAGCCCCATGGCATCTTCAAATCTTATGTCAAATGTTCCGGGCTCTAGAATTCGTGGCTGGAATGGTCTTCCACCAGAGGTACTTCTGGTTAAGTCTCGGATTCACATATCCTCTTCTATAGCTATTGCTTCAATAGGTCTGGTGTCATTCTTAGTTTATAATCTAGACAATAACTCCCATCTCTGTTTGTTTCAGGCAAGCGGGTCTCTCACGCACAGAGTTTGTCCCGATTCAAGTTTGCCTTGCACCAACAAGTTTCTGATTCTGTCTATAACTTACTTTTGGCTACCTGTTTGATCATTGTGTCTTACTCTTTGGAATATTTATCATGAAGTGAAAGGAAATCTCTTTTAATGACAGGAGTGTACGTAATGCATCTGCCACTTTAAAGAGGTCAATGAAAATAATGTTATTATTGTGAAAAATGCTTCGATTGTTGAGATGCGAACCTGTATGAAGCAACCAACTCCAAAGGTAAGTAGTGCAGGTTAGAGTTATAATGACTTCTTATTATAAACTTACACACAAGAATTTTATTTATGCGTATACCGGTCCAATGGGGGCAACATTGGCATCCTCATGACTAATGAATATGTGCTTGAATCAATCATCTAACTCTCAAACGTATTAACTTTTGATTTGCCATATTGTTTTGTTTTGGTAGAGATGTCACTGTTACTTGTAATTTATAATAGGGTTATCATTTTGTTTCATTTGAGTGGAGATGCCACATTTTCTTATGATCTATAATGGATATATTTTACAGGAGCAAAGAAGCAGAAAAGCCTTGCATCTCACAAAAAAGCATCCAAAAAAGAATCCTAATATCATAAAAAAAAATTCGACTCATGAATTAAGCATTGGGGTACGTTGGAGGTTCCACTTTACTGTAGTAATACGTGTGTTTTGCTAAAAGTAAATTGTAGTTACAGATGAATGTGCTTCATTGACGATCACAAGACCCTTATGAGGACCGCTTGCAAGTTTACTTGAATCTTTAAAGAAGGTTAGTCACGTAATTGATATTACAAATACTCTTTGTGTCCTCGAAAAATAATGCATAGTTTTGCAATTTGTAATTTAAAGATCAGTTGTTAATTCAACATATAATATATATTGAATAGAATTCGTGAATTCCATTTTCTGTAGGTCTTTTGATTTTTGAATTCGTGGGTGTTTCGATCATTATGTTTTCTTTTAGTTTAATGGCCGCATTGATCCAACCAACATATTACAACTTAGTCAAGTATATTATTTTTTCTCTATTTGGATTTTTGTCCCTTATTTTGTGTTAATTTGACAAATTCGAGATATAACAAAAACTGACCCGTGCATAAGTAACTGGGGTGAATGGACGCAAACCACTTTGGGCAGGAGCATCAGTAAACGCAGTGGTAATAGAAGCGGATGCCTTCAAGGAGTCTGATGTTATTTACCGAGCTCTTAGCTCCACTGGCCATCATGACATGCTTCAAACAGCTGAACTGGTACATCTTCTAACACACACAAATATACATCCTTTAGCATGATATAAATGTAAGAAGCCTCTCGTTTATTGCTAATAACACATATTATGTGAGTTAACACAAACAATTTGATTCACAGGTGCATCAATCGTCTACAGATGCAGCATCGTCCCTGCTTGTAACACCACTGAATGAGGGTAGAGATGTGATTATGGACGGAACTCTGTCGTGGGTCCCATTTGTTGTCCAAACAATAACAATGGCAAGAAATGTCCACCGTAAGCGTTATCGTATGGGACCTGGATACAAAAGGCACGATGACGGAAGTGTTACTGAAAACTATTGGGAGCAACTTGATGAAGAAAGTGAACCATTAGATGGTCATACTAGAAGAAGGCCATACAGGATAGAACTATGCGGGGTAGTTTGTGATCCTTATTTAGCTGTTATAAGAGGCATAAGGTAACTATATATCCGGAAAATACTTTTATGTGTTTAAAATATATTTTTACGAAGACATAAAGAAAAGGAGGCAAAATGGGCGAGTTGGTAACTGGCAACCCAACTTTTAGCACTTGCAAGAAGTCATCCGTTTTGACTTGTTAGAAACCTGACTGAGCTGCCCATTTTGCTACCCTTAACCCAAATCTATGTCATTGAATTGATCGAGTTTGGTTAATTGTTAACAGGAGAGCAATTATGTGTAGAAGGGCAGTGAGGGTGAGGTCACAGTTAACATCACACAAGCGATTTGCCATGGCGTTTATGACATAAGCACATGGAACAAAAGTAAAATTGTCAATGGGCAAGCCATGGAACAAAAGTAAAAATTTTAGTACACATTGCAAGAGCTGATAGTTTTGGCCGATACAACGAACATGGTCTACAAATTATAAGTCCTACACAACCTGTTATAATAATTAGAAAAAAGTTATGTCTTTTTGTAAATTTATCTTTCTTTTTGTGTTACTAGAATGTGCTATTTAATTTTATGAAACGTATGTTAATGAGTACCACCAACTTTTTGTTTGGAGTGGAGAATACTATGGATCAGTTATAGTCTATAACTATAGCGTAATCACATTATAAGGCTTGCCTGCCTATCGGGCGCACTATGCTACTACAAATGTTGTGTATAAAAACTTTATTTAAGATTTGAGTTTATATTATATACTATGTTGGTACAAAAAGCTTTTTTTTTATTTTATTGTTATTTAAATGTTAACGTTCATTTATTTTCATTGTTAGTGCATTCAGTATAAAATTGGTACGTTTATATCTTATTTTTCATTAACTTACATGGCATCTTCAAATCTTATGTCAAATGTTCCGGGCTCTGAATTAGTGTGTCTAGATATTTAAATGTTAGACCTTATGTTGAATATTAACCATTTCATTAGAAATTGTGTAATGCGCGAGTCCAGTAATTACTCCTAAAGAGATAACGTTAACTTTTTGTTTGCTACTTTTATTTGTTACAGGTATGTTCATTTATAAAGCCATATTCATGGGTTCATTTCTCTTGAAGTGCATCCACAAAGTCTTCCCAAACCGGACCCGGGAATAACACAAAGTATATAAGGTAACAATTAAACATGTAACAAATGAATTTAATAACTTGGAGAAAAAAAATTGGGTCTGCAGGTTGGAGAAAAAATTTTGAACCGTCAACTAATACAATAAAAATATACGATGAAATATGTGTCATTATAAATAATTTACTGTTAAGTGAACCTTAAACTAATACAATAACAAAATAGAATTAAATCTAAATATTCCTACCGTAAACTAATACCATAAAAATATAAAATGAAATCCTCGTCCTTACAAATAATTCTACGATAACTACCACCATTAATTACTTTTTAGTATTAAATTGTTCTACTAAAACCTAAAGATAAAAGCCACAAGTCATACCCGTCCATCGGACGGGTTTTGACACTAGTATATATATATATATAAGTATATATATGAAATTATAAACTATAACTAAAAATAAAACAAAACAGAGGGAAAACTGTAAAACAGAGTATTACAGGAGATAGGTTAGTATCATTTCCAACTTCACCGACACATTCAACTTTTATGTTACGTGTGTGAATAATACCATAACCACCAGATTCTGTTCCATCTCCTTCATAAGCTGTAACATAGAATGTGTCGACACCCTCCTTAATGAAATGTATCATTCTTATATTCCAATAACCACTCAAGTCTATGAAATTATTCCATGAATCCCCAGAAAAATACCATTCATCAGTACCACTTACATGACTCAAATAAACTTTTCTTTTCATCCTCTTGTTGTTAATCAGATAAACATAATATTTATCATTATAATAGTTTATATGAAAGTACTCAGGAAGCATCTGTGATAACATCAAATAAGCCTGATATTTTATATATCAAATTCCCGTGTTTATGGCCTCATTTGTATTAATATGGTACTTAATTCGTTCATCCTTGCATTTCAGGATAAATGAGGCATTGAAGCGGAAAAGATGTGAGAAAAGGCCAAGAAATATATTTTGAAGACAAGTTACGGCGTAAGTAGTACTTTTGACTACGCCGTAGCCTACAGTACAAGGGCCTGATTATTTTTTGTGAAGATGTAACATATTGGATTTCACAAACAAACTAGATCATAATCACAAGTAGGCGTATACAAGAGGTTTTTTAGAGAGAGAAAGAGTTAGAGGTTTGGGAACTTAGTGAGAGAAAATGAATATATTATTATGAGCTCCAACTCTCTACCTTGGAAGGTAGAGAGTATTTATAGTTCTTACATAAGTCGCCACCTACGGGCTGTGGATCAGGCATACAGTGGGTAAAGACCCCTCCGTCCTCCACGGTGTTACTTAACTAAATACTACTAAACATTAACTAATCTATGACTACGAGCTTTCTAATGATTACATATACATGAGGTGACTGACTCTTTAATAACTGGATTTACTAAATCCTAACAATCTCTCCCTAAAGGAGGTCACCTCACGATCATCTTAAAAATTACATTGAACACAAACAGATATTACATTTAAAATTGTTCTTGTATTCTTGATGTAATTCTTTGCTCAGGAGCTCGTAGTCATTGATTCTTCATTATTGCATGTTTGGATAATCAATGTGGAGGCCTTTAACTGATCCACGTGATAATGAGTTTTGAGCCAGCTTTTGAGATCATCAGCTATCATAAATATCTGACTCTTCCATTGTGGTGTTGGTATTATGTGATGTTGTGACATTTGGACCGACATGCTCACATTCTGGATCATGATATATTCTCATCAGAGTAGCGGAAGCTTTCGTTGATTCATGATATTGGTAGCAGCGTAGCAGAAGCATGGAGTGAAAATATCAGAGTCATTGATGCACTTATCATGATTTCTTTAGAAATGAATGTATTGTGTGAGCATGCGGCTATGGATTGACCGCTTCATTCTGATCAGCTGCAAACGTCGGGCGTACCTGCATACAACAGTTAGCAATAAAGTGCACGAAAGTGTCTTTGATCACTTTCGTTGAATTGAGGTACACGGCCCACGGTTCCCCGTTGATCAGTACAAGTACTGCCTGTGATCAGGTATAATTCCGAAGAATTTTCTTGACAGGGTTTCGCAGCTGCTCTAGCTGTTCTCAAACCGGAACGTCTCAAAGAAGACAACACGGAGTGAGTGAACCAGCGAATTGAGATTCACTGATTGATAAAAAGAGATTTGAAAAACAATCGTGTATCGCTCAATAGAAATTGTTTTTGCAATACAACGAAGGTTTTAATGAAAATCAATTATCAATCATGAACACCTTTTATTTTGAAATATTTGTACACAGACGATGTGCTAAAGAGAAGAGTTTTTAAGCACAACGACCGGTTTTTCAAAGGTATCCGTCAATCGATAACCTGAACCAGGATTGATTCAAAAGATTGAATCGCCCCATTGTTTCTGTTCAGTTGTCACATGGTTGATCTATTGAATAGATCTCACATGCCACCCACCAGGAGCTTGTTTGATGTTGGCTCCAGAAGGCTTTCCATCTTCATTGTGAAATATGTTTGCAAATCACTCAGATGTTCTGGCAATACCACAAGGATAATGCGTAGGACTCAAGATATAATCTCTCTTTCCACATTTTGTGAAATAGAGAGTCTTCATAGAAAGTGTCCTAATGAGATTTATTGATGATCTCATGGCTCTAGACTCAATTGTGCATATTTGGATCCTATTTCGGAGACTAGGGAGAGGGTCTCCTTCTTCAATATCAACAATCTCTAAGAGAAAGTCGATAGATAATGTCGGTTCCCCGTGAGAATGAAACAAGTCCTTTTAAGAGGAACTTGAGTGGTTTGGGAAGTTGAAGTGCAGTGCGTCACTGGGTCCATGACGTCTTGTCTTCAATACCGATGTTACCTTGGTAACCATCAGTAGCATATGAATTGAACCCGTTTTCTGCCCTAAGGTTGAATAATTGGAGGGCTATTTATTTTCACCCTTTTCTCATTCAATTCTCTTTTATTCTTCAACCCCTTCAATGCTTACTGAGACTTCATAACTAGAACCTTGTTGGGTTTATTCCAGTACTAGCTCAGTCTTAGTCTGCACTCTTCCCATATCTCATTTTTCTCCTTTTTTCGATATACCTAAGGACTTCTATACTATCTAGTGGATTGTCCATGGGTAGATCCCTCCGGTTCTGGCGGATCATGGGAACAAATACCTAACCTTATCGTCCTTATATCACCATACATAAAGTAAAGTTGGTTGGTCTATTTGGTATTGTTCATCTGCCATTGGAACCAATTGAAAACCATTTGAAAATCAATCCAGATACTTGTGATATATTATCAAAGCATTTTGTACCTGAATTGTTTTTGATATTTTTAGAACAAGAGCTCCCCCTCAACATTTACATCAAGCATCCTTGTAATAGAACTAATTTTCATCTTTGAGGGGTTGGCTTGCATCTAAGAGTAGTTATATAAAGAATGTGGTTTTCAAAATAGTTGCTCCCCCTCAATATGCGCATGGATATTTGAAAAAAAATGTTTTGCACATATTAGGAAAAGACTGCACATTGGAATAAATTAATCACGTTTCAAATCTTTGTGGTTTAAGATAGATGCTCCCCCTCAACATGTGCATGGAAAATTTGAAATCGTTTGGCACATGTGGGAGGAATGCTTGCAAAACACTTGTGAAACCATTTATCGAATCATCAGTTTAAATCCAATTTAAATCACAAATTCTCCCCCGATCACAATTTTCTAATCATTAGAGATTTGTGATCTCTGTAGATTTAAATTGATTTTGAAAGCTTTTGAAGAGAATTGTGACTTGATTATGAAAAACATTTTAACTGATAAGGATCGAATTATGAGACTTTAAACTCCATTGATTAAACATGCATGATTATCTTTTAAAAACAATTGTATGACAAATAACCTTTTGATTTGATTGAAATCATTCTCCCCCTCAATCAATGACATAAGTTGTTGATTGAGAGATAGATATTTTTCACAAACGTTAAGTCCAGATGATTTTCAAAAATAGAGTCCGAGTTATTTTTCTAAGCAATTAGTTTTCATTAGATAGTAAGTGATTGTTTATAGAATCAGAGCATGAGTTTTGAAAAACAAGATAAAGCATGGCTCTGTTATTTCTTTGAAAAGCGGGTTATTGCCTGAAATGACAATAAACCATTGTTTCACTTTCTCCCAAATATATATATATATTTTTTAATATTCGAACAACATCTAAAGTCCCGTGTCATTCTTTGAATGACAGCACAAAGATCGTAGATATTTATCAAATTGAGAAAATCATGACAAAATGACAATTTTTTTTTTTTTTTTTTTTTTTTTTTTTTTTTTTTTTTTTTTTTTTAGATTTTTTTCGAATTTTTCAAATTTTTATAGATTTTTTGAAAGTTTTATATTTTTCTCTTTGCCTTTTGTTGGTTTTATAATTTTGTATTTTGGTTTTTGAATAAATATATACAAGAAATAGATGAAGGAAAACCTCTTACTCCTCTTCTTCCTCTTGAAGACGTTTGAGTGTTTCTGGTTGAAGGCTCTTAAGACCAAGTCGTGGAAGGATAAACTCAAAACGTTCTCTAGGAAGAGCTTTGGTGAAGATGTCTGCTAACTGGTATTCAGTCCTCACAAAGTATAGTTCCACCACACCATTTTCTACTTGCTCCCTGATGAAATGATGTCGAATGTCGATGTGCTTTGCTCTTAAGTGTTGTACGTTGTTGCATGAGAGAGCAATAGCACTTTTATTATCACAGTTACAGAGGGATTTTGTTGAATTCAAAGTCCCATATTGATGGTTCCTTGGAGATACCGAAAGACCAGTTTAACCGCTTCAAGGTGCTTTTTAGTAGGCTTAGCCTGGTATCTAGCACACATGCAAACAGCGAACAAGATGTCTGGTCTACTAGCCGTGAGGTACATCAGGGATCCAATCATACTACGATATTTCGTTTGGTCTACCATGATCCCTGAGTGGTCCTCATCTAGTTTAGTACGTTCTATCATGGGAGTGTCAACAGGGTCACTAGAATCAAATCCAAATTTCCTTAAAATCTCATTTGCATATTTAGATTGATTTATAAAAATGCCTCTGGGACTTTGTGAGATTTGTAATCCCAAGAAAAATGACATTTGTCCCATCATTGACATTTGGAATTTAGAACCCATTTCATTTGAAAAACGGTCACACTCATTGGGGTCAGTCGAGGCAAAGATGATATCATCAACATATATTTGAACGTGAATTAAATGTTTGCCAGACTTTCTGGTGAACAATGTCGGATCAACTGCTCCTTTGCTGAATCCAGTAGATAGAAGAACTTTGATAGCGTATCATACCATGCCCTTGGAGCTTGCTTTAAACCATAAAGAGCCTTCTTCAAACGATAAACGTGAGTAGGATACTCTGGATTCACAAAGCCTTCAGGTTGGCTGACGTAGACGACTTCTTTAAGATCTCCATTTAGAAACGCCGTCTTCACATCCATCTGATAGACTACCATGTTCTTACTTGCAGCATTAGCCAAGAAGATTCTGATTGCCTCGATACGAGCAACAGGAGCAAATGATTCTTCAAAGTCAATACCCTCCTCTTGACGGTATCCTTTTGCAACCAATCGAGCCTTGTTCTTTAAAACATCACCATGCTCATCAAATTTTACTTTGAAGATCCATTTTAGAGCAATGATCATAGCACAATCTGGAGCAGGTACTAATTCCCATACATCAAGTCGATCAAACTCATGAATTTCTTCTTGCATGGCATTGAACCAGCTGTCTTCATTCATGGCAGTTTTAACATCTTTTGGTTCGACCTTAGAGAGTATGGAGTTGAAGAAGCACCATAAGGCATCGGTTGCAAGTTGTTTCCGTGTTGATACAGGATGAGAGGGGTTTCCAATGATGTTGTCCAATGGATGATCATGTGTCCATTTCTTAAGGTGTTCATATGGTTGTTGTTGAAGAACTGAAGTAGCAGAGTCAATTTCTTCTGATGAAGATGGTTCTGATGATGATTCATGATCAAATATGTTCTCAAAGGGTTCATCTTCTGGAGGAGCAAAAGGGTTTTCATCATCTGTAACAACAACAATATTTCCATTGTGTACACTCGATGATTGATGATTTGTTGATGAGACAGAGTGATTAGCAGCAGGCACTTCTTGAATTAATGACATTGAAAGTGAAGGGTTAACTTCATTGACAGGGATAGAGGCAGCCTCTGTTGATGGAACTGACATATCATTAGCACTTGGTTCATAATGTTCATCAAACATTGGATCAAATAATTTCTTCAAATCATCTTCTGAAGGAGGTACATAAGGAGTTGCTGGTGATGGATTAGACACAAGAGTAGAACTGATAGGACTACTTGATAAAGGTTGAAATGCGGGTCCAAAACTGGATTGTCCTGGAGCCATTTGACCGGTCAGCTCATCGAACGTAACGTGAATTGTTTCCATGATATTTCGGGTTCTCTTGTTGTAGATTCGGTATCCTTTTCTGTTTGGTGCATAACCTACAAATAATCCAATGTCCGCCTTAGCTCTTAATTTACCTAAATCTTGACCATCATTTGTTGGATAACACAAGGCACCAAACACACGGAGATAAGATAAATCAGGTTTTCGTTTATGGACAAGTTCATATGGAGTTTTTCCATGAGAGGTGTGTATAAGGGAACGATTTTGGGTGTAACAAGCAGTGGCAATGGCTTCAGCCCATAGAAACATTGGAACCTTTGAATAAATTAGCATTGTTCTTACGGCTTCCACAAGAGTTCGATTTCGTCTTTCAGCTACACCGTTCTGTTGAGGAGTTCGTGGAACACTTCTTTGATGACTGATTCCAACACTTTCATAAAACTGAATTAAGTCTTTGTTAACGAACTCTGTGCCATTGTCAGTTCGAACAATTCTGACTGTATTGTTGAGTCGAACCTGAAGCTGTTTGATTAGTTTGATGATGACAGCTGGAGTTTCATCCTTTGTCCTCAAAAACTTTACCCAAGTAAATCGAGAGTAGTCATCAACAACTAATAGAATGTATTTCTTCCCATTAATAGTTTGCACTCTCATGGGTCCGCACAAATCCATATGAAGGGTGTGAAGAACTTCCATTACTGAGTTTGTGGGTTTTGGTTTGTGGGCATATTTCGTGCTTTTTCCCAATTGACATGCTGAACAAAGATGATCCTTTTCATACTTAAGTCTAGGTAATCCTCTTACTAAGTCTTTTCTGGAAAGATTGTTTATGGTACCAAAGTTCAAGTGATTGAGACGATGGTGCCATAGCCATGACTTAGCTTTGGAAGCTTTTGACAGCAGGCAGATGGGAGAAGATTTCATCATGTCTTCAATAGATATGGTGTATAGGTTTGAACCACAAGTTCCTCTGATAAGTTCTTTACCATCAAGTTCTCTAACGAAACAAGTATGTTTTCTGAAGGCTACTTCTAGATCAGAATCACAGAATTGACCGACAGAGAATAAGTTATGACCAATACCTTCTACGTAATATACTCTGGAGATAACACTATCACCGACAACATAATCTCCATAACCCATAATTGCACCGAAATGATCGTTCCCGAATCTAACTATCCCGATGAATTTGCTCACGAAGTTCATGAGCCGTGATCGGTCTCCAGTCATATGCTTGGAACAGCCTGAGTCCAGGTACCACAGAACGATTTGAACGATCTGCAGTTGAACACAGACAAGAATGGATAACTGGATAAATGGGATCCCCATGCAAGAATGGGTTCCATTTGGTTAGTAACAGTGATTGGAACACCCACATCAGAAATAGAAACACCCATATCAGAAATAGAAGCAATGGAATCATTAGGGATAGATGCAGTGCTGGTGTCCGTATTTGACCTATTCAAAGTATGTTCACTTCTTAAAGGAATAGTTCTACCAGTAGGCATCCATTTACTAGTGGGCATTGTCTTAGCAGATTGAGGGCAGAACTGATTATCCTTATGGCCAAAAGGTATCCATTGATAACCTATCTTACTAAATGTTCTTCCTGTGGGTTTCCACTGTTTTCTAACTTTCTTTCGTCTTTGCCTTTTAGCCTTCTTAGCATGATTTTTAGCATTAACAATTTTAACTGGGCATTTGACAGCATTAGACAAAACATTCACACCATATTCATGATTAGCAACAGAATTCAAGCAGACATCATTACATGGTTTGCAGATAGTATCAGAATTCGAATTAATTAGTACGCCTATGGCTAATACTAGAATCAACACGATTCGTTTTATTCAACTCAAACTTAAAGTTCCTAGGTTGGTCTTCTACTCTCTTCCAATGCACATTCTTAGCTTGCGAGGTCCTATCTTGCTTGGTATTGCCTGGAGGCTTTGACCCGCTTGCTTTAATGTCACTGATTACTCCTGTAGAGGGAATTATGGGAACATTAGTTGGTTGATCTACTTTTTGCATTCCTGAACTAGATGTGCAAGGATCTGAACTACTAGAAGGCACATTAGTGTTCACTTTCTTAAAGCTGGGCATGGAATGGTTTGTATGCTTGGAACTAGGCATAGAACAAGGCATCACAGCTTTACCTTTCGCACCTAAGGATTTAGGACATGTTGCAATTAGACATTCCAGAAGCTCCTGAGATCGTTTGGCCTGAATGCAAGCAAACCTAATTTCTCTATCAAGAGGCTTATTTATGAAACCCTCTTCCATAATCTCACCGAGACATTCTAGACTATCCTTAAGGTGAGCACAATAGTTATGAAACACAAGTTCATTATTCCTAAGATGAGGAGGAATGTATTTAACAGTCACAGTATATTTGCAGTCAGAGGATGACTTTGAAGCAACATTCTCATTAAAAACAAGTGGCAGTTTCTCTTTTTCCTGACTCCTCAGATTCTCAATTTCTTTTTGTACAGAGGTTATTTTTTCGTTGTTTTTGTCATGAGTGACTTTCATTGAATCATATAACTCTTTAAAGTGACGTTTAACCTTTTCATTTTCTTTTAAAAAGCTCTCGTTTTGCTTTTGTAAAGCATTTACTAAGTTTTGAAGATGAAAAGTTTGAGAATACTGAGAATCTAAAGGAGGAGGCATTTGGGTGCCAGTCACATTGTTCTTTTCACCCTTTAATTGAGAAATTTGGGCTTTCAATTTTCTGATCGTGTTACAATGAGCTTGAATCTGTTCGTCACGTTTGTTTATCTGAAAAACTGCATCAAACTCTGGAGCATCTGATGATGTCTTGATATTTGAGGTTTTGATATTTTCTTTAAGATGTTGATATTTTAGTTGTAAATTAAAATGTTCAACTTCTAGCTTAGAAAGATGTTTTACCAAATTATCGTGATCATCCTGATCAATTTTCTCATTTAGTTTAGAATTAGTCTTTTCAAGCTCAATGACACGATCATGGGAGACTTTCAGAGCAACAAATAATTCATGAAATTGAGAAGCATTAATGGAACAATTCGTAGCAGTGTAAAACACATCTTGAGTAATACATTCAGAAATAAGATTCTCATTCAATGTATGCAAGTTCTTCCTCTCAATCTCATTATATTTTAATTCTCGCTCATAGTCACTAACCTCAACTATCATTGCATCAAATTCCTTTTCCATTTCTTTAATATCCGAATTCATCCCCTTTTTAAGACTCTCAAATCGATCTTTTAGCTGTTTAAAGAAAGGCATGACCTCAGTTAAATAGCATTCTTTAGTTTTCTCAAAACCCCTTTCCCCTTCAGTTATACCAGTGGGTGTGATCCTTTTCTTACAAGTTTTCTCAAAATCAACAAATAATTGAAAGATAACATATTGACTGATTAAGGTCTTACTTTTAGTGGCAATAGTTCTAGGGACTAGATGCATTGGTGTATTAGGAGGATACACAGTTGCTGAAGGCATTTTCCTAAGGGGGGGTTTGTTACAACAAGATTCTCTGCATTTTGCTTATCTAAATCCTTTTTCTAGAACACTTGTTCGGGTGTTAACAACGTTTGAGGCTTAAACATGTTCAAGGAAATCCAATTTTCCTTTTTGTAGTCATGGGGTCTGATAATTATGTTTTTCTCTTTACATGTAGGATTGTTGAGTTTCTTATCCATTTTCTCCCTAGTGACCTCATCTGATTTCTTATCTTCCTCAGTGCACTCAATGCAACTAGGTTTCTGTCTAGGTTTAAGAATCTCATTGCCATCATAGATTACATTTTGAGCAGCTTTTGCTATCTTACCATACTCAGGGTTGGATTCCTTTATAATGGGGATACTACGCTTATCGCTGAGAACTCTATGCTTAGTGATCATGTGAGCAGTCTGAATGGTATTCCCTTGTACGTACAACTTATTTTCAAGCTTGTTTTTCAAGGTTTTTAGATTGGAAAAATCATTCAAAAGTTTTGATTCCTTAGCATTGAATTCTTGCTTAAGCATTTTCACATTTTCTTGAAGTTCTTGTTTTTGCTTAGCAGTTTTAGAAAGATTTTCTTGTAAGGAGTTTAACTCTTGTTTTAATACTTCTTCTCTAAAATTACTTTTTCTAATAATTGTACGCATATGGTCATCCATTTCCTGCTCACGGGTGGTCAACTCAAATTTAGCACGTTGTTCATAAATAGCAACTTGTTCTTTATAGGCATTCAGTTCAGAGACAATAGAATCATCAGGGGTACATGCAGTGTATTCATCAAAAACATAGTCATCATTGACTGCGGAAGATGCATTACTTGGTATAACCTCACTTTCACTTTGCTTCACATATTGATTATATGGGACAATATTGCTATTACCCTCATCATCAATATTTGATTCATAAGTCTCAAGAGATTGTACTTCATGATGCATCTTTCACTCATCAACATCATCATATAATTTTAATACATCTGAAATGATTTTGTCTTTGGATGGACCAGCTTGTTGTGGTGGAGAGACCTTTGGAGAAACCTTAGGTGAGATGCTAGCCATGAAGATTGTTTGAGCAGTAGGTTCATCATCGACATCAGAGTCAAATGAATCACAATCTGCTACTTGAAAGGCATTCTGATGATTGTGACCTATTTCCTGAATTGGTTGCTCATCCACATCTGCATCATATGTCTTGGCATTCCCTTCAGCAAGAAAAAATAACTCTTCTTCATCCAAAGCTGCTCCATTATCCTGAGCTTGCACAAGCAACATCTTATCCCTGAAGTACTCTGCATTCTGAGGGCGTTTTGGCGATGTGCAGTTTCTTGCAATATGTCCCTCACCACCACAGTTGTAGCATTTGATTGGCTTTGCTTGTCCTTGATTTCCAATCCTTCTCCGATTCTGATTTCCCACATATCCTCTACCAACTCCACCTCTTCCTTGTTCGTACTGCCTTTGTTGAACTGGCTGCACCATAACCTTCCCATCTTTGACAGTGGCTTGATTGTGTGGATTGGATGCTGTTCTGAGGTTGTTGTTGGTGTGTGGGAGAGAGTTCATGTTTCGACTAATCATGAGAGCCAGTCGATTAATGAAGTTTCCCACGGCTGCATCAGCATCAGCTTGTTTGAACATTGGATCAGGAATGAGTTTGTGATTACCATTACCTATGGGTATAACTTGAGAAGCTTTGGTAGTAATTCCCACATTTGTGTAAAAGGCAGTTGAATCATTTGATGAGCTTGTCTCTCCCTGGTTGGTTTTGAACTGATCAAGAATCCTTTTTTCAAACATAGCATGCCTCTCATTCTGAAGAAGGAATACATAGAGTTGCTCATAGTTTGTATTCTTCAATCCTTTTGTTAGCTTCACAGAGGTGACAAACTTGTGCCATTCAGGATTCATGTTGTTCACAAATTTTGAGTTCAGCTGAATGTTTGGCATGGTCATTTTGATGTTCCTCATGTCATTCACAAGCTTATGGAATCTCACGTAGTAATCATAGACACTCTCATCTGGTTTCATCTTGAAGTGTTCAAATTCATCATACAGTTGTGATTCTCTGTCTTCTATAGTTAATTCAGAACCTGATAGAAGCATCTTGACATTATCCCACACTGCCTTGGCTTCGGTGTTGTGATTGATAAGCTTGTAGATATCTTTTGGAAGACCTTGAAGTATAATGTTAGAAGCCCTGATATCAGCATCGAATCTCTTTTTCTCCTTATCATTGAGCTCATCATACGTCTTTGGTCTGTCTATTCCATAGATCATTGTTCATCTGCATCTGTATCAATTAAGTCTCTAGTAGTCTCAATCTGATAAGGTCCTTCATCAATGGATTTGAGAATGTTGACCCCATTTTCCTTTCCAAGACAGTACAATCTGATTCATTGTGCCCAAGAGTCGTAGTCGGTTCTGTCAAGCATGGGTGGACGAGTATCTGAGCCAGCTGCTTGAACATCCTCAGCAACAGTGGAGATGATTGAAGGTACGTTGGTAGACTTGTTAACAGATTACACAGGATTTTATAACTCAATGATTAAACCAGGAAATAGATTCTTTCACGGGATTTTACTAAATCAAGAGAAAACCGTATTACAAACAAAAATCAACCAAGTCGCTAAGAAACCTTGAACCAAGTCGCTAAGCACCAAGTTGCTAAATATCAAGTCGCTATAATGCCAAGTCGCTAAGACACAGTCAAGTTGCTAAAGAACAACTCGCTAAGATCCAAGTCGCTAACGCCAAGTCGCTGAGAATTATGACAACAAGTCGCTAAGCACCAAGTCGCTAAGTCGTCAAGTCGCTAAATAGCAACTCGCTAAGAAACTTAAGTACAAGTCGCTAACAAAATTGAAAGCAAGTCGCTACCTTCACCAAGTCGCTACCCGTAGTGGAGAATCCCCTAAGTGTAATGTTTGTCGGCTTGTCTCAAAATTCAAGTCGCTAGCACCAAGTCGCTACCTAAAAGCACTACAACTCGCTACCTTTTACTGAAGCAAGTCGCTAAGATGAAATTCACTACGAGAACCAAGTCGCTACCAAGAAAAACATCAAAAAACACACTTTTCAATCCAAAACAAGCTCAACCACAGTGATTCAAGCTTACCAAATCAATACCCAAGCACATACAATGATTCTAAACACAAAAGTACACCCAAAATTCAAACTTTAACCCTAGAAATGAACCAAATGATGCAAAAACCACTAAACTATTTCAAACTCAAAAACCATCTAAAAACCACTAGAAATCCAAGGATATGTAAGAGATGATCAAACCTAGCTCTGATACCATTTGTAACATATTGGATTTCACAAACACACTAGATCATAACCACAAGTAGGCGTATACAAGATGTTTTTTAGAGAGAGAAAGAGTTAGAGGTTTGGGAACTTAGTGAGAGAAAATGAACATATTATTATGAGCTCCAACTCTCTACCTTGGAAGGTAGAGAGTATTTATAGTTCTTACATAAGTCGCCACCTACGGGCTGTGGATCAGGCATACAGTGGGTAAAGACCCGTCCGTCCTCCACGGTGTTACTTAACTAAATACTACTAAACATTAACTAATATATGACTACGAGCTTTCTAATGATTACATATACATGAGGTGACTGACTCTTTAATAACTGGATTTACTAAATCCTAACAGAAGATTACGCCGTAACTACTTAATAATGTTACGGCGTAAATATGATGCTTTGAAAAATACGGTGTAACCAACTCTTATGGTTACGTCGTAATTAATTTTGTGAAGGTTACGGTGTAACATGGTAAATTAGTTACGCCGTAAATAATTACTTGGGCGCGAAGGAGTTGAAGTCCAGGGGCTAAAAGTGACAAGTTAATTCGAAGTTTATTAAGTGCAAGGACTTGCTATAAAAGTAACAAGAACGAGGAGGGACTAAACGCGTACTCAAGTGTAATTAACTTTCAAGAAAATATGTTAACTATGAAGAGTACGAAATTGCAATTAAGGCGTAATTCATTTTATTTAGTTACGGCGTAACTTTAGTTATGACATAACTAATATTTTAGTTACGATGTAATTGTCCGAGATCCGGATTTCGTTGCGCCGACATTAGTTACGGCATAATTTGCTCTTAAGGTTACACCGTAACCATGTCGCGGCCTATAAATACAGCCCTAAATCTGCATTTTTAAGTATCTCTCTTCACCCCTCTCCTAGGGGTCGATTAGGGCACCACTCCAGGGCATTTTCCAGCAGTTCGAAGCTAGTTTTGAAGGAAGAATTCACTCGCAATCATCATCATTATTAGCTCTACATCAAGTAATTTGTATCAAACATTATGTTCAATTCAATTCATGATTTATTCATTTTTGTTGGAATGATTTACTATATGTTTGGGTAAGCACCCTGGTGCTGGCCTAGTTATGATTCCTTGATTATTTTGTTTGCGTTTACATTGCTTCCGTATAATTATTTCTTAGTGTATGCATGCATAGTTTATTGGTAGCTACCCTTGTTTCGGTAGTTTTGAATGGCGGTAGAGGCTAGTTGCTTAGGAGATATGACCAAATGACCCTAAGTGAGTAGACTGAGATGGGAAGGGTAAGATATGACCAACTGATGACCCTTTCTACTTATGTGATTTGACCAACTAATCACCTACCGTTTGGATGAACTTAAGAATTAGGGGGTGAGTGTTTAAGTTGCTAACGCCTGGGCACTCATTATTATAAGTCTAGCATGTAGCGGAACTTAATGACTCGGCTTAGGGTACCAGGAACAACTGGACTTATGAGGGGACACCTGACTTCTCCAGTGGTGGCATCTTTGATGATAGGTTAGGGCGAATTGACCAAATGATGTCCTCTTGACTTTGACCCCACTTGAAGTAATTGGAAGTAATTAGACGTAAACATTACTAGCTAGGATGAGTACTTAGGTTAGCACCACTCTCCTTCATTGATCACAACTCTTTCCTTTATCTGCTTTCTTTTATTTCCTTGTTTTATTAGTTAACTTATTATTTCAATCTTAAAAGCAATTAAAATCGTGACATAGACTTAAGTTAATTTCCGATCCACGTAGCTCTTGGGACGACCTCGGTTTTACCAAATACTACACTACACACGACCGGGTACACTGCCCGTTAGTGCATTAGGGTAGACCATAGGTATAACGTGACATTATAAATATTAGAGCCTGGTCAGTAAAACCTGCATCAATCTGGAAAAACAAATAAAAATCAAATATCAAACACACATATATACCAATAAACAGAAATAAAATACACACCAATGTACCCATATGTTTCCCATGATTATAATCAACCAAGAATTGTGTTGTCATTTTCCTGTAAACAAAACAAACTTTCAATAAAACCATGTAACCAACAAGTTTGCAAAACGAAACTTCACTTAGATCTATTATTATTATGGAAACATTATTTGGTCAAAAACAGGGCAAAACAATATTTCATATATCAAGTAGTATTTGATTATCAATCAAGTATTAAACCCCTAAATATGAACAAAACCATAATCACATTTACTAAATAACATTAATATCTGCATTCAAAATGAAAACTAACAGATCAACTATGAATGACAGAAACAAATGCAAAGACAAAAAAAAAATACCTGATTAAAGATGAACTATGATTCAGTTGTGCAATTTGTCAAATTTTTTGTTTTGATTTATCAATAGTGATAGTAGCAATGGGTATTACTGATAGTAGCAATGAATATTGCAGAGTTTAGGAGTAGACTTAATTAAAGTGACTGTGGAAGCCGTCTTTATGTCTATCAACATGCGGAGATTTATCACCAAATTCCATAAAACCCCTCTACTAAAACACATTATATACTTTGACCCTCATAAATAACAAATAATAACAAAAACCTATAAATCAAACATTTTTGTCAATCAAAATGTATATAACATTAAAAGATATACTATCATAAACTAACCATTAATATAAAAAGTTTGTACCAAAAAATAAGCTATAAAACTATACAAAAACAAAATAAACCACAACAGAATTGCAAATGAACATTAAAATTTACAATACCAAACAAACACAAATAAATACAAACCATAGTGATTATAGTTTCATACACAATACATAAAAACTACTAACGTTTATCGATCGTCACAAGTACATTTTATTTTACCATAACCCATAACATACTTCTAACAATTAACCATCGACAACATAAAGGAATCATGTCAAACAAAACATCCAGAGCATAATAACCCATTAAACGATCATACTTCAACAAACATCAAAGACGGGCATATATATTGGCTCTTCACCAAAAAAAAACAAACTCCTGCTCATCTGGAACATCCGTCGCATACTTAAACCTTAATGTCTGATTCTGTTGCCAATTCCAATCTCGAGCAAGTTTCCTCCAATTGCCTTTAAAAGAAATATGAGTTGTCCGATCTGGCCTTTCTGAGTGGATATCTTGGTGCAGGAACATCCTGAATGCAAATGTCTTGTGTCGAACCAATGCATGAAGATAATTTGATATCTTGTGCGCTTTCACAAATCCCTCGGGTATTGTCTACATTAACCCGATATAACATTATTAGTTAATACAGTCTTAAATAACAAATCATTTCAACAAGAAATTGATAAAAGCATGAATGTTTCAAAAAACTTATAAGACTGTGTTGCTCAAACACATAGCAATAAAGCTTTGTGTAAAAAGTTCTATTCTCATCATTGTGTTCCAACTCATGACCACGCCAATTACATATTTGGAATATACGAGGATCTACCAACAAAATTAGAGCAACGTGTAAGCCCATTTCAAAAACATTATTTTCAAACAAAACTCATGAACTTATGTATACTCACCGTTATCAAGAATGTGCTTTGGTTGATCAAAATGCAATATTGTGTGTGAAACTTTTTCTGTAGTTAATTCGCGACCATCACCCATAAAACTCATAAGACTCAACCTATTATTCGGAATGTTAGTCAATACAATCCTTCTTACAGGAACAAGCCTCCAAAAAGAACAACATCATCCCAATCCAAACCGGAAAACACATGGCCATAATTTATGCTCTGTCCAGGAAAAGCTTGAAGCCCATGCATCACTTGAACTTCAAAACCGTTTACTTTAATCATGAAAACATTATTACCTACATAAGGAAGAAAATTGAACTATAGCACCTACGGAAAAAACATAAAAAATAAATTACTGAATACCATTGAATAATATACTTAACACAACAAAACATTATAATTTAGTTAAATTACATATGCAATATTCAACATATCGGCCATTCCTCTATATTATGACCTACTATAGCAGTGCACCTTGCAAGTCTTCCTGGTACATTCAATGTTCCATAACCACCTAATTCAATACCATTTGCATCATACCCTGTTACATAATATGCATCCGCACTTTCGTTTAAAAAGTGTAACATTGTAATATCTTCATATCCACTTAGCTTAATGAAGTGTTCCCAAGTTTCTTTATCAAATTTCCATTGTCCTTTTCTTTCCTTTAACAACACCTTAAATTTCTTACATCTGTTGTTAATCAAATAAACCCATGTATTGCCATTAATATAAACCTTCTTGAACCAAACTGGAAGTCCTGAAATAAAATAAAACATAACATTGTTAATAAACACGATTACAACATCATAATAACAAAATAAATTTTATTTGTCAAATTTCAAAACTGTTTAAACACAACAAATATACCAGCTTCTTCCGGTATGTATTACTGTCGACTTCAATAACAAATTGCGTTCCAATCATTTTCTGCCACACACCACATCACCTTATAAGTATTCAAACGTAAACCGGCAAATAATAAACGCAACACCACATTTAACGGGAAATACAAAACACAACACAACACCATTTATGACAGCAAATCCATATTGAACTACATCAACAATAAAAAAAATAAATGGAAACACTAAACCAACAAACACACACATAACAAAATCCAACTAAATTCCCAATTTAACAACTAAATAACATCATTTACAAATAAATTATGATCGTGTAACTAATACATAATATGTTACAAACCATTAATAATTACAATGCACAACCCTACATAATGGAACACATTCATTTAACAACTGATTTAGCAAAAACATTACTAATCTAAAAGATCATAAACTATTAAACTAACACAAATCACACTCTTATCTTCACAAAGCAAAAAAAATCTTATAAGACTTGTTTTATGAAAGTATTGTAAGTATGTTTACACTGATATATACTTAATGGTCATAATCACTAAAACGTATTAATAATCAAAGGATGTTAAGTATGTTTGTATTTAACATATTCTTTTATACATGATGGATTTGAGGGACACTCACATTCATTTAACAACTGATTTATCAAACACATGACTAATCTAAAGGATCATAAACTATTAAACTAACAAAATAATAAATTTAGATAAAACAATAAACAAACAACAATATAAAATACGACAATTTAAATCACAATATAATATCTAACTAATAAAATAATACATAAGAATATCTTAATCTGATAAAATTACCAAATTAGGGGTTTTACAAACTAAAAAATAAACAGCACATGCAAATATACAATCTTAAAATTAACCCTGAATTGTTATAAAAAACAATATCTGAACTAAGAAAAATAGTTATTATCAAGAATCAATGATATGAAATATAATCTCAATCACTAAGAAAAAAAAAAGATACAATATCATACATTCGATTAAAAAACAATAAAAACGAAAATCTAAAGAGGGGAAAAGAAATCGATTCAGTACCGGAAACTTGATGCTCATGATCGGAGATAAACAAGACTTTTGATGTTATATTGAGTCTACTACTAAAATAATATACCAAAATAAAAAATCAGATAAGAAGTAGTACTAAGAATAAATTAATCTATATAAAAATATAGGTAATGATTACCTATTTTACTTATACAACACTATATATATTTAACATGCAATTCTAACTCATATCATGTGCGTATAAAATAAAACAATAAAAACAAATGCTACAACTTAAAAAAACAATATTTTAACATAACATATAAGTAATTGACGTAAAAAAAATCATAAACTTCAACAATTAAAAAGTTTTGATTAACTACATATAACAATTTAACAAAACGTGATATACTTATTTAACAATTTACATTTACAATACGGTCAAACATATATAATTCAATCAAATAACATCATTCATGAATTGCTATATATATACAAAATCACAACCGAAATAACAATATATTGAGGTCAAAAACTTTATTTTAGTTCAAAATTTTAACTAAATCTAAATCAATTATTCAAACCATATAACAAATATAATAATGTAGAAAATTTTAAACAAAAGGAGAAGATTTATTTAAAAGCAAAAAATATTTTTTTAAAATTAAAAAAAAAACGAATATCTATTATATACAAATACCTACACATGCATCTAAACCCTATAAATCTCACAACTCATCATCCCCTACATAACCACCAAACAAAATCTGCTCCTACCAAATCAAGTTAATCAATAACGAAATCCTTCAAAGATCTAAAGGTAATCACAAACACACTTTTTATATGTAAATTAACCATACTTTCATATGATTTATCTATATATTCGATTTGAAACCTAATAGTGTATATATAGATCATCGATGATAGGATTAAAATCAACTTAGAATCATGTATAACATATTTTTGTCCCATTGATTATGAATCCCCTGATATTAATAACAATGATATATGATATAACTTAAATAAACCCTATCATGATCATTAAAGTTTATACTAAATTTTCATATAATAAGTATGCTATGTTAATGTGTTTGAGTGTAAAAACCATCATCCACTAACATACCACAACAATCATTCTCACAATATTCATATTCATATTGTAATATTGGATTTAAACTTAAGAATTGCTTTACATAGGTTAACCTTCCTTTACAGAATGTTTGCCATTGTAAATAAACAAAATATTATCCTGAAGTTAAAGTATCCTTCACCATAAGCAATTACTATTAGCAACCAAAAACTTGTATTCACTTTCATGATTTATTAGTGTTGAAACAGGATGGCACAACAATTTCTTTTCGAATACATTCATGACACCCTGGAAAATGCACAGGTAAAACTAAACCATCAAATTTTACGTTATATACAAGCTATAGAAACAATGCATTTATGAATGTAGGAATAATTGCATATCACTTACTTTACAATTACCAAAACAGATTCTCCCCGACGTATTTACAGAGTACTTTAAGACTCCAAACAACATGTTGTACTTGAACGGCCATGACAGGTACCGTTACAAAACAAAGATCACAAACATAGATGGAAAATGGGTACTATCGGACAAAGAATGGATTGCCTTTGTTGCATCCAATGTGCCTCGCAACACAACAACAATCCATTTTATAAGGCAAGGAGAAGAAGACTTTTATGTTACGGTATATGACATAAATGGATCAGAGTGTCGAGAGTATGACAGGCGTACTATAGGACCAAGAATGATCAGATGTTTGTCAACATATACTCCAGGATTCACGGTAAAAAACACGATCTATATCTAACTTATCAATTTCATAAACTATCTAAATTTACAATTTCCTAAAATTACTTGCACTTACTGCCATGGGATTTCTTGGATGACTTGGACATGCACAAGAACAGAAAAGCAGAGATTTTCCACATGAATGCCGTATATGATATCAATTTACAAGTGCTTTTAAAACAGAAAAACCCTTTTCAAATTCAATCTTTGGTCATGGAAGGAAACTGGTATCAATTTGGAAAAGATTGTCGCTTTGAAGAACACAAGATGATGCGTATTAAACTAATGTGTTATTAGACAAAGGTTATCGATGGTGTCAACCAACGAGTTGCTATATTTCATGTCTGTTAATATACAATCACAGTCTAGCTGTGTATTGCACATACATTTACAAATTTGTAACCTCTTTTTTGAAGACACAACCTTCAGGATCTTTTCAGTTTTTGTTTATATATTGTTGAAATTATGTATTTAAGTTTAAACAAGTTTTTACTTTCGTTAATGATTTCTCATTTGCTAATCTGTTATTGATTCAACATGATTTAAGAATAGTACTAATAATGCAAAGCGCCTAAACACAGTTTTTCCCCAACAATTTTTGCTAATCTATTGTTGATTCAACATGATTTAATAATATTACTAATGATTGGATGCGCCCAAAAAGAGATTTGCCACAACAAATTGTTTACATAATACATGGATTCAACACAATGTCATGCCAGAACATTTTGTTTACATAATATATGCATTCAACAACCACCTATATTGGATGGAAAATGTTAAGTAACCAATCAAACAACACAACTTCAAAACAGAGAAACAACTGCCTAATACTTTTATTGATTCATAAAGCTTAAATAACAAATAAAAGGAACATGGAATACACCCTTTGCAACATACGACTGCATCAAATTAAACAATAACAAACACTAACAATCCTAAAAAAGATCAAAACATAAACTAAAAATAACATAAAACATACGTCTGCATCAAATTAAACAATAAGAAACAATAACAATCCTAAACAAGATCATACCATAAACTAAAAATAGCATAAAAGTGACAACACATTACTAAACATCTAAAATATATATTAAGATAATTAAGTCATAATAAATACACATACTAACATCGTCATCAAGAGTAATAAACAACCATCATATACCACAAGAAAAAGATTGTTAAACCCTGCATCTAACCCATAAATATTACAAACCAGAACACATAAACGACCATAGCAACAAAGCAGACGCCACTAATACTCCAACGCCTTCACCATCTCCACCATAACAAACAATTCTTCAAGGCGCTCCTGCATCTTAATAACATTCATAAGGAGTTTAGTAGCTTCCAGCAAATCTTCTTTTTGGACCTTCAAGAGATGTGAAATGCATTTCAAAGATCCCTCCCAGAAAAACATCTCTAGCTCCGTCACCAGCTGACCCATTCTGCGAACCCGTCCTTGAATCTTTGTCGCTCTCTTTCTAAAATTCGCCTCTACACACTTGGTCGTTTCAATTTCATCGGCAAAGAATACAAGCATAATATCTTCTGCCCTCCTAGAACCAGCAAGCCTCGCTAATTGATCATAAACAGGCATTGGAGTAGGCATTTTTGAACATATATAAACTAAACTTTGATTGCACAATAAAAAATATCATTATTAACAATCCACACATACATCAAGCAGAACAAAAGGGGGTTTTACAAATTCGCAACAATAACAACATGCAATAACAAACAAATACATGTATATCAAAATACATATGCCAACAAACAAATACATTATATTTAACTTAAACATTCACACTAAATGTCCAAAAAAATAGTCGGATACTAAAAAACACTCATTTTTACTCTAATTAAAATAATAACAAGTAACCAAAATCGAAGTTCATAAACTAACTCATATTGTATATTAGCAAGAAGATCGAATAGATTCTTGGAGAAGATGAATAGTTGGTGATCCAAGGTATCGCTTTGATTCTATCAGCTTCTTTGATACGCTTTATGTTAATAAAATAAACATTAGTAGTAGTTAGGTGTTAATAATATTATAATAAGAATAATCAAATAAAAATAACAATAACATATTATTAAAAAAAATTACTATTTAGGATATAATGTTCATGTACAAACAATTTAACATTGCAATAATAAAACTCATATCAGAATTAAAATAGCAAAACAAATGTTTGTTAATATATATATAACTCTATGTAAACATAAAAAATAGTAAACTAAATTACATTTGGAATTAAACAAACAAGAAATCACAAGTCGTGTCTGCCAAATAACATAGCAAAACAACTGTTTGTTAATATATATATAACTCTATGTAAACATAAACAATACTAAACTAAATTACATTTAGAATTAAACAAACAAGAAATCACAAGTCGTGTCTGCCAAATAACATATTATTAAAATAATATCTATTTAGTATATAATGTTCATGTACAAACAATTTAACACTAAAATAACAAAAATCATATCACAATTAAAATAGCAAAACAACTGTTTGTTAATATATATATAACACTATGTAAACATAGAAAATACTAAACTAAATTACACTTGAAATTCAAAAAACAATAAATCACAAGTCGTGCCTGCCCAAGTGTACTAAACATTATTTCAACACTTTGAATTAAACAAGCAAGAAATCACAAGTCGTGCCCGCCCTTGGACGGGCTTAAACGGCTAGTGTGTATATATATACACATTATAAAGGATTAGGGATTACTACGAAAGAAATTCTTAGAATTTTATGACAAATACATTACTATAAAAGGAAAATTTAAAAATTAATATAAAATTTAAAAATGTAAGTCTCATTTAAACCATATAGTAACCCTTCAAATAACTATACATTTTAATAGAATTATTTATAAGAAAAGCTCACTAAACTTATAACCAGCAATTTAATGCAAATAAAAGTGTTAACTATTAACACTATTAATAATTTAGACGTTCTACTTTGAAAAACATATATTTGCTATGTTATAAAGTACTTGGGACATGCTAAATGGTGAAGGTTTAAAATGAAAAATATTTGCTTGCGACAAATATAGACACCGGGTACCGTCGCCGCATTGCGCAGGTACCTTTATATATATATATATATATATATATATATATATATATATATATATATATATATATATATATATATATATATATATATATATAGTTAGGATCAAATAAGAAGATTACTTAAAATAAGAAGGAATAAGAAGAACTATAACCGCAAATCCGAGATGCACCGACCTAAATTAGATGCATCCCTATAATCTTAGATGCATTATAACGCACCATAGTGTGTTTTCTAACTTTTAATCATATGCATATACGTATATTAGATGCATTTCATGATTTCTCTTGTTTTTTGTTCCTCTACACGTGCCGAAATCATGAAAATCAATTTGCACCAGCTATACATCAAATTAACTTTTGAAACTCAAGATGTTGCATCTATATGAATAGAAATGCATCTAATGCAAGTCGTTGCATCTCAAATGCGTGATTTTGGTCACTTCTCACCACTTCTTATTTTAATTTACTTCTCACTGGATCCCTACTCTATATATATATATATATATATATATATATATATATATATATATATATATATATATATTATATAAGAGGAGGCATGCCACATATTATTCCACATGGCATTCCATAATACCACGTCATAAATCCATGTCATCGTATTTAATCCCAAATAAGCAAATTTATATATATGATTAGCTAAAATTCGGATTTAATTAGTGTAAAAACTAATTGTACAGGATTTGAACCTGGGTCTGTTCGTCCACAAACAAACATGATAACCACTAGACCAACACTTTTTTTGGATTATATTTTGCAAGACCAAATCTATAAACCTTCTACCAATTAATGACCATTTTAATGAGATAAGTATAAGAATTCCTACAACTTAGGTGATAATGAAATACAATCTTACATTTTATTCATTTACCATAATATCATTCATACCCTACATTTTTTTCAAAACCCTAATATCATTCAATCATCCTCCTGCATAATGATCGATAATTTTTATGTTCCTTCTTTAATGATTTATTATGTTCATAATTGTTTTGTAACGTTTGTTTTGTTATATATATATTTGTTGTATAACTTTTGTATATGATAAAACTTTTTGTTGCAGTTTCTGTTCACGCATCGCATAGTAATTCATTATATGATAAAACTTTTTGTTGCAGTTTCTGTTCACGCATCACATATTAATTCATTCTTGATTATATTTACCTGTTATTGAACAATGAAGCTTAACTAAATTCATCCTAACAGGCCATATATTGACCTACTCAGCCTATATACTCTTGATTATATTATGCTACACAGTCGCAGCCCACGAATTACAATGGCCAGCAATTCCTAGCTCCTACTCAGGGATGGACTACTGATCTCTTTGACTGTGTTGAAGATCCGGATAATGGAATTCCTAATTCAACTTTATCATTCATCTTATAAACAAAATATTGGCAACAGAACCCGACTTTTTATTAATGTTTACAGAACGGGCTACATCTATTCATAGTTACCGGATGAGAAAACGATTACTCTTTTGAATCATATATAATTATGTTGGATTAAAATGGAAAAATTAAGTTAGATTTCATCAACACAACCCAAGTTTAAGATTAATACTATATGAACATGCTTCTCAGAGCAAAGGTTGTGTTGGAATCACTCCTAGACCTAAATCAAGTGTTAGTGATTCATATGTAATAGTTAGCTTAATTATGGCCTTTATGTTTGTTATTAGCCTTAAGCATATGTAGAAGGCCCATGAGCTTAGGCCCAAGCCCATAGGAGAAAGGAAGGGACTAGGAGTGTTGCCCTAGCTTCCCTCCTATAAATACTATGTAATAACCCTCACTTGAGGGTTGGTTGTTCAATTTATCTCTTTCACATACTCCACGCCTAACTCTTCTTTATTCTTACGCGTATGTGTGTTTGGTTTATTGTTCATCCGCCTCTCTATCTCTTCTCTTGATGCTTGTATTGTAAACCTAGTGACCTAACAGTGGTATCATTCGCCTACTAGTTGGGTGAACGTATTGTTTCTTGAAGTGGGTTTTTGGTCCTACGCTTAGAACATACGCTTCGGTATTGATACTTTGGTTCGCTTAAAAACACGTTTTTTACACTTTTTAATCCAAGATTCTTGTCCTTTCAACGTTTTAAGGTGTTAAAATAACTGTTTTTGGCAAAAAGTTTCAAACTTTACGCGTGGATCTACGTTTTTAAACTAGTTTTTGTTCGAGGGTTTCGTTCTACGCGTAACCTGTTTAGACGTTTTGGTTCATCAAGTTTCACACTTTTTTGTTATTTTGGTGATATTGAAGCTATCTCATCACAAAAATCTGGTTTAGAAACATCTTTGGGCAAAATCATTTTTACGAGTAAAGCTACGCGTATCAAAACCCTAGTTTTACGCGTAACTCTATCCTTGGTTTGATCTTCAGTTTCGTGGTTTACTCCGTGTTTTCTTGCTTGGATAAGCCTGAAAATACGTCGACTTTGGATATCTTTTGCACTGTGATAGTGTAAAAGATCACTTGGGATAAAACCCTAAAATTACGCATAAGCATAAAGCTTACGCGTAGAAAATCCTACGCATAAGATTCATCTTACGCCTAAGCCTAGTCTTACGCATAAGGTAATCCTACGCCTAAGTTTTCTACGCCTAACTTACTGTTTACGCATAACTTTAGTGCTTTTTCCCTGCTTATGCGTAAGCTAAACCTACGTGTAACTCTTGCTGTTACGCATAACTTTGGTGTTTTTACGCGTAAGTGCTACTTGGCTTTATTGTGATTTCTACGCCTAAGGACACTTCATCAACATCGTTTCATTCGACTACAAAGATCTATCAACACAAGATCTATCAACATCGTTTCATTGGCGGGAAAATTTGAGTAAATTTTAATTTTTCGGGGAGACTAAACGTTTAATTTTTACACGAGATTCAAATTTTTGTTTAACTGTGAAAATTTTGGTCAAAAATTCAAATTTTTGGGCCCAAATTCAAATTTTTCGGGTAAAATTTGGCGTCAAAATTGTCATAACTCAAATTTTTCTTACAACCTTATAATTGAATTTTATAGTGAATTTCAAATTTTGAGAGTCAAAATTTTTCAAAATTATTTTTTTGGACGGAAATTGAAATTCACTATATCGACCCTCTGTGTGCTATATCGACTTCGCACCTTTTCTTCTCTTTGATTCTTCTACAGGGGAGTGAAATGGATTCTGAAGATGATGCTGCATTTGTGGCATTGGAAGAAGGATACATGGCTCTGGCTCTGGCATTGAAGCGTCAGACATCATCAAATTCCCGATATCCCGCAGTCGTGCAAGGTGAAAGAGTTGATGTACATGAAAGGAATGCTCAAATGGATGTTGAGAATGTTGTGATTACTGCAACTGTCGGTAATGCGGACAATGAGGTTGTAGCATTGGAAAAGCAGGATGACATCAGCAGATCTGGAGAAGATATCATACTTAACTACGAAACCGAGCCCAACTGTGACGAAGAACAAATGATTGAGGAAGATATCTTACCCACCTATGACACTGACACAGAACATATGGTCGAGGTACAATCTACTGTTGATCATATTCTGACTGCAAATGCGACACAACATACTGAGCAACCTGAATTTAGTAATGAAGGAGAGGTTGACCAGTGTGTTGCACAATGTCCAGACAACTATCTCATGTCTGAGCCCTTACTTGTTAACAATTCAACTGAAACGTCAAATCAAACTCTTGAATCTGAAAACATTCTTCTCAAAAAGACCATTGCTCAGTTTCATAAAGATTTTTCAAAACTAGAGGCACATTGCATCTCTCTTGAACTTAAACTACAAAACAAATCTTTTTCTTCAGAACACAATGGTCAGTATTCAAATGAACAAAGTAATCGTGTGGATACATTAGTAAAAGAAAATGAGCATTTAAAGGCTCAAATTCAAGCAAAGGGGCTTGCACATGTTGCTTTACAAAACAAACTGAGAAGATTAACTGACCAGAGTGTGGATACTAATTTTGCTAAACCAACAATCTTGGGGAAATCGTCTCTACAACCTTTCAGAAAACAATCTGTAGTTAGACAACCAACTGCATTTAAATCTGAACGTTCAAAATCTTCAAAACCACGGTTTCCCTCCCAAGTTGTTGAGAATAATCATTTGATAAAACCAGTCACTCCACATTCCTGGCCTAAGGATAATGCTTCTGTTTCTGTTAAACATGTTTCTGCTAAACTTGTTTCTGTTATACCTGTTTCTGTTAAACCTCAACATGTGGCTGCTCCTGGCAAATCTAGGATTAGTTCGAACACTGTGTCTAAACCGAGCATTAAAATTAAAAATTCATATGATTCAAATGACGCATACAAGAACTATGATCTAGAAAAGGCTAGGAAAAGGGCACTTCTTCAAAAGGATGGAATCTTAGGTTCACGACCTAGTGTATCACCTTCGAGTGTATTACTGAACACTACCTGTAGTAGCAAACCAAAACCTAAGTTAACTCAACAAACAGTTAGAAATAAACCCGTTGATCTAAATGTAAACTGTCAGAAACCTAATAGGTGGATCCATATAGGACGCAGACTCTTCCCAAAAGAAGTTTCAACATCCCCTAGATCTAACCTTAGATGGATACCAATGGGTAGGATTTTCAAAACTGTTAGTCTTAGGTGGATTCCTACAGGCAAGATACTAAGTAGTTGCACCAAAACAAGTGGGATACCAACAACATCCATCCCTGAGGCAGGAAAGGAAATCATCAAAATAGCATGTTCAAGTGTCAAGAAGATAATTGACACTACATCTTTATGCTTCTAACATCTGGAACCCAGTTACACTTGGGGATCCATGTTTTTCTCTTCCTTGCCCCCCTTCTATTTTTCTATGCAGGTACAACAACTATGGCTCCTACTGCAAAACAGCGTAGGACCCGTTTGTCACCGTCAAAATTATCATGATCCATCAGCTGTTCTAACATTGTACTTAATCGTCATGAATTGGAATCATTGCTTGCTCCTCTGGTTAAAGATTCTGCCAAAAGTCGTGCTTCAGATGTATCGTATGTTTTCGCTGCACAACCGATAATACGCTAATTTCAGATACACCTGCATCTACAACAACAACCAAATCTTCTATAACAGAAGATCAAACTGCTTCCAACAACAATGACACAGCTGATGATCAACATAATGAACAGTCAGCAGTTAACTCTCTCGAAATATTTTTGGTACTTCACACTTGTTCGATCAATTGGACATTCATGGTTTCGCTGTCTCCTTATACATGGTTTCGCTGTATTCAATTCATCATCAACATACGTGGTGTATGATTCTGAATCATTGAAAACATCGAGGGGGAGAGAGTGTGTAGGTGTTCATTGCTTCCTTGTTCTTCTACATGCTTCTTTGCGAAAACCCAATGCCTTCTTGAATTTCTTCAATTAGGGGGAAGAAATAAGACGATTTGTGGCTCAAACATCTCACTTTGGCATTATCGTCTCAATTTCACGGGTGATCTTGTGTGAAGTTACCCAAATATGATGTTATGATGCCTCACACACGGTCTCGGTATCGAGTTATTGCATATTCACAGTGATTAGTATTCCGAAAGACCACAACATTCAGGGGAAAGTCGTATCATTTCGTCTTTCATGGTTTGTTTGGTGTGATGCGTCTACATACGTGAGAAGATCTTGTTGATTTTTGGCATGTTACCCTCGAACGGAGCTTCCGCAATTAGTCAGATTTTCTTTGTGTGGTTTACTGCTCATCTACAAATTCCGCTGTATACTGAAACCTTCAAAAGTTAGAGGAAATGTAGACTTCATCAAAGTTTTAAATCTGCTTAAGACAGTTGTCAGTTTGGGTGGAAGTTGATTCTGAAACTTCTTCACAATGGCTTCTGAGTATAACAGCTTGGAACCGGTCACAACCGCTTAAACTTCCCTCAAACCCCATCATCAGCTGCACAAAGCCCCCAGCTCACTCATCAACAAATGGAAAGGTTATTTGCTCCGCTGTTCAGTGACAATATTGATGAACGTGCTCCAGGTTTATCCGCTGTTTCCGCTGCTCAACCTGATACTACTCTTATACATGATACACCTGATACAACAACTACTGTTGACGAAGCACCACCAGTTGACTCCACCACAACAGTTGAACAAACCGCTTCCAACAATGATGAACCAGCTGATGATGTTCTTAATGAAGTACCCCCACCTGCAGATTTTGATCCAAATGCGTTCTTTAACCCATTTGCTAATGACACTGCTGCACCTGATGTCGCGGAATCATCAACAAACCATTTGAATCCTCAAAATCTGCACAATGTATACCAACATCAACCCTCTACACATCGATGGACAAAAGACCATCCTCTGGCAAATATTATTGGCAACCCGAATCAACCAGTCATTACGAGACAACGTCTTCACACAGATGGTGAACATTGCATTTATGCACTCACTGTCTGCCAATCTGAGCCTAAAAACATTAAAGACGCAATGACAAAAGACAATTGGATTGAATCCATGCAAGAAGAACTCAACCAATTCAAACGTCTTGAAGTATGGGAACTGGTTGAAAGACCAACAAGGGTATACGTCATTGGTCTCAAATGGATTTGGAAAAACAAATTGGATGCTGAAGGGAACGTAATCCGAAACAAGTCACGTCTAGTTGCAAAGGGTTATCGTCAGGAAGAGGGAATAGACTTTAAAGAATCTTTTGCTCCGATTGCTCGTCTTGAGGCTGTTCGGATATTTCTCGCGTTCGCGGCTCATATGAATATGACGGTCTTTCAGATGGATGTCAAAACTGCGTTTCTCAACGGACAACTGAAAGAAACGGTTTATGTCAGCCAACCAGAAGGATTCGTTGATCTTGAGTTCCCGAACCATGTCTACAAACTCAAGAAAGCTCTTTATGGTCTCAAACAAGCTCCTCGGGCATGGTACGATAAGCTATCATATTTCCTCATTGCTAATAATTTCACCAAAGGTTCGGTCGACCCTACTCTTTTTATACAATATCACGGGGCACATATCTTAATTGTTCAATTTTACGTGGATGACATCATTTTTGGGTCTACACATAAAAAGTACTCAATCGCTTTTGCAAAACTAATGAAGAAAAATTTTGAAATGTCCATGATGGGTGAACTTACGTTCTTTCTAGGACTGCAAGTTCATCAATCACCCAGTGGTATTTTCTTGAGTCAGTCCAAATATGCCCTTGAATTGTTAAACAAATTTGGAATGAAAACCTGTGACACTTATGCCACACCAATGACTCATACCAAGAAGCTAGACGCTGATTTACATGGGAAATTAGTAGACCCTACCAAATACCGAAGTATTATTAGGTCTCTCATGTATCTAACAGCTAGCAGACCTGATATTGTCTTTGCCATTTATCTATGCTCCCGTTATCAGTCGCGACCAACTGAAACCCACCTCTCCGAGGCTAAAAGAATCCTCCGATACATCAAGGGAACCATTAACTTAGGGATCTGGTATCCGAAGGATTCTGGTTTTGAATTAATTGCTTTTTCAGATGCTGATCACGCAGGATGTTTAGATTCACGAAAAAGTACTTCAGGAGCACTACAATTTCTTGGTGATAAACTGGTGTCCTGGCAATCGAAGAAGCAGGATTGTACATCGCTGTCATCAACCGAAGCAGAATATGTAGCCATGTCGGCGTGTTGTGCTCAAGTCATCTGGATGAGAACACAACTCAAAGACTATGGTTACGTATTTGACAGAATCCCGATGTACTGCGACAATCGGAGTGCCATTGCGATCTCGTGCAACTCAGTTCAGCATTCGAAATTAAAGCACATCGATCTTCCCTATCATTTCATCAAGGACCATGTAGAACATGGTACAGTTGAATTATACTTCGTGGGTACCGAATACCAATTGGCAGATCTACTCACCAAAGCCTTGCCTCCCGCTAGGTTTAATGAGTTGGTCCACCGGATTGGTATGCAGTGTTTGACTTAAGAGGAACTGGATGAACTATTAAAACAGTCTTAAAAACCAGTCAAACACCAAAATCTCTTTTGTAAATAACTTTTCAAAAACAAAATACAAAAATAGAAAATCAGATAAAACAACATAAATATTCTTCTATCTATATTTCTTCAAACATGGCAAGTACATTTCTTCCGTCAACACTCAAATCTTTCAAAATTCAGTATTTTTTCGATCAAGTGTTGAGGGGGAGAAAATAAATTCTTAACTGTTTCAAAATAACCGTGTACTTGCATGTTACCCTATCCCGGTTGTTTCTTTAATAATGGTGGTCACATTTCTGGTTTACTGACACTCCTCGGACTAAAATTTATAACCTTTCATTATTTCTTAAGTCGAGGGGGAGTGTAGTCAAAGTTATTTCCAAGAATTCTTCGTTTGGTAACCAAAATGGAAGTTTAAAGGCTTTGGATGAAAATGGAAAAGGTGGAGGGACTAAAACTGCCAAAAGCTTAAAGTTATTTTAATAAAAAACACCTCCACCTAACTTTCACTTCACATTTATTACTCATACCAAACTCATCCTACGCCTAATATTCAAGCTTCAATTCCGTGTTTTTGATCATAAAATTGTAAGTGTTTTCGTAAACTAAACGTAATTACAAGCAAGGGTTTTGATTTTTATGCAAATCCAACGGCTAAAACGTGAGATATGAGTGATTATGTGTTCTACGCATAAGCGTATGAACACACAATCATTGGTGTGTGTTTGTGGTTAAAATAAGTGTGTCAAAACGTTTCAATAACATCAATGATACTATGTTTATCCTCAAAATCCACCCAGAAACACGAATTGATTGTTTTTCTAAATTAGGGTTCATGAGTCATTTTGGGTGTTTTCAAATGAGAATGTTTTTGGTGTTAAAGATTGTTGTACAATATTGTTTTCAAGTTGAATTAATCATATCTAAGCCCAGAAACACTAATGATTCATAAATTGAAAATTAGGGTTCTAGTTCATACGAATTGGGTGTTCTTGATTGGCCTTGAACTTGATGTTAAAACTTGGATAGAGAAACTTACTATGCCTCTAAGACTAACCAGAAACAC
Source organism: Chrysanthemum seticuspe (assembly GCA_019973895.1). Lineage (NCBI taxonomy): Eukaryota > Viridiplantae > Streptophyta > Magnoliopsida > Asterales > Asteraceae > Chrysanthemum > Chrysanthemum seticuspe. The sequence goes on from BPTQ01000008.1 coordinate 171,556,114, forward strand.
TTTGGTGTAATTCCTATGGCTAAAATTCTTAAGCGTAATATATGAACTATTAGGGTTTTGGTCTACGCGTAAGACTTTTTACGCGTAAACTGTTTAATGAGTTTCATGCCATGATCTGTTTTATAATGAATGTTAATGTTAATATTGATGTTATTTCAGGCTTGCTACTCGTAAAACTCAGAATCAAGGTTATTGAAAATCTACGCATAAGGATCACCTTACGCGTAGAAAGTTATGCGTAAGAGAAATCTTACGCGTAACTGTTACGCGTAAGGTTCTAAAAAGGGACTACGCGTATCCTGTGAAGGATATGCGTAAACAGTGACCACTACGCATAAGGTCTACTCTTACGAGTAAGCCTTACGCGTAAGGTTTTATATATGCCTACGCGTAAGCTTTACGCATAAGGTTCCCTTTTCCTACGCGCAACATTTCTTACGCGTAAGTAAGGATCCTACGCATAAGCTTGCGTTTACGCGTATACTTCTCCTGTTTACACATAAGCTACCATTTCAACGCATAAGCCTTGATCAAACCTTCATTATGAATTGTTACGCGTGCAAACTTGTAAATAAATAAATCATAACGTCACGAAACCAAAAATGTCACTAATAAGCTTAAACGTTTAATATGTTGTGTTAAATAAGTGATAACATAAACTTTAAAACTTAAAGTTAACTAACTCACGAAACTTATCACGACGTCATTGGATTATTGAACAAACACGTGACTTTGGACTCGTAACTATCATTGACATTGCACATTCAATAATTAGACAATAAAACCTTCTGTTGACTAACATTATGTCTTTCGATATGTTGGTTCTTTTGGCTAATGTTATTTCAGATCAAGACATGGCTGCTCAAATGAATGTGGATGCACCAGATGTTCTCACTGTTGCCGATATCTTCTCAAACGGCTATCTGAGGAAGATTGGAAAGAACAACCTTCGGGTTAACTTTGAAACCCTCACCTGTTCAGAATCTTCCTGTTTGATTGCTGTGGATATTCTAAAGAATCATCCTTACGAGAACATGCTCTCACATTCTGCTACAATACCGGAGATCTACATTCACCAGTTCTGGAATTCAATGCAAAGGATCAAAGGTCAAAGTGCGGTGACAGTGACGCTCAATCACAAATAGGTCACCATCACACATTCAGACTTACGGGCTGTTCTTCTCATCCCTGACATCGAGCCAACCGACTTCTATGCCACACCTGCTAAAGAGACAGTTTTGCAATTCTTTATTGATATTGGCTATGATGAAGCTTCAGGAACTATCTCTAAGTATTCTCATGTGGAGCTTAAGAACATTCCTCAACCGTGGAGAACTCTCTACATCATCATCACCAAATCTGTCTCTGGTCGTGATAGTGGCTATGAGCATCCCAAGCTCATGGAACTGCAAATCTTTTGGTCATTAATCAACATGAAGCACATCGAACTGGAAGCTCTGATATGGGATGACATGATGTCATTTCTCAAAAAGCTTGGCTCAAAGATTCCCTATGTCAGATACACTAAACTGTTGATCCAGAGAGCACTTGGGCTTCATCCTGATATTCCCAAGAGGCTCAATGACCCCAACAATCACGACATGTTGTCTGAGCCTATTCTAACAGTCAGAATCAAGGAATCGACAACAAAGAAATAGGGTGTTGTGTTACCTGATCACCTTCTGTCTGACGAAATCAAAAAGCTCTACACATACAAAAGGTATTTAGAAGCAGTTAAAGTAGGCAAAGTTGGTCATCTCGATGAGAAGTCTTCTGGAACACCTACACAGAGAACCAGAAGAGGCAGTGCTGCAAGCACTGAAAATCAGAGGAAGTACCCCAAGAGGAATCCTCCAAGTAAAAGGATTGTTCCCTCTAAGGAAGCTGTTCCTATTCCCATTCCAAAGTCTAAACCACAAAGAGAGCTAGTGGATGAAAACTCTGAAGATACACAATCGGACGAAGAGGTCTTCTACTCTGAATCTGCAACCGAAGCGCCTCCTTCAGTAGAAAAACCTCCCAATCCACCAGCTATCCAAAGAAAAGGGAAGACTCCAGTACTTGTGCCTTATGAAGAGGAAAGCTCAGAAGACGAGCCACTGGAAACTGATTACAGGAGGAAGTTCAAATTTGTTAGACTCCAACACGTTGCAGAGGAATTTGCCAAAGGTGAAATAGGTGGCCCCGGAGGGTCAAGTGGTGAAGTTCAACCTACACCAGATCCTGATGCGGTTAATCAACCCGATAAGGGAACTGGTGCCACCACTCTTGAGCAACAACAAAAGCAACAGGAGGAGTCTATTAAGTTTGACATTGAGGAACCAGATACTGAGAAGTCTGAGAAAGATAAAGCTAATGAAGAAGCTAAGTCTGGAAATGATGAAGATGTTGATTATGAAAAGTTTCATCTTGACAGTCCCGTACGGTCTAAGGAGAAAACATCTGAACCTCCTAAAGACCCTGAATCTCCTCACATCTCATCTTCATCAGACTCATGTTCTCACTCCTCACCACCACCATAAAAAAGAACAACAAGATCCACATCCAGATCAGTGAAGAAGCCAACTGCCTCTTGGATTTCTCAAGCTAAGACACGAATCGTTAAAGCTGTCAAACATGTCAGAAAGAAAGATGTGCTCTACAAGAAGATGAATTTCTACGCTGATCAGATTCAGAATCTTCATGATGAGAACGACAAGATGCAAGTTGAAAGGGAATATGCCCAGAAGCTCATGAAAGATGATCTTCAATGGAAAATGGACGAGATGATCAAAGGATACACTCACAAGTTCCTTCTTGACGTCGTTCCTAAACTGACAAAGGAGATGTATACCAGATAACTTTATTCGAATCTCCTACATCTGGCCAAGCAAACTATGAAATCAACTCCAATGAATGTGAACATCAATCCAGTTGAACCCACAATCTTCTCAGATGATGAATTGGTGAACTGGCTAGTAGCTCAAATGTCGAAACGCTCTGCAACGTTTTCCTCCCACGAAGCTAAATTGTTTGAAGCATTGCTGGAATACCAACTCAGGTCAGCATACAGAGAAGAAGCTGTAAGGCCTAAACGTTCAAGAGACGACGAAGACAAAGATCAGGATAAGGATAACGAGCCCAAACGCCCGAAGAACTCTGGTGAATCATCTTCTATGCAACCTCCATCCCAATGGACTACAGCTCAACAAAGGTCTCCTCCTCATTCTTCTACTGAAAAACCTCAAGATTCTGAGTTACCACCCCAGACTCAGAAAACCGGTGATCATTTTGAGTATACGGGTGGTGACGATGAAGAAGTCTCTGAGCCCCAACAACAACCCATCTCTCCTGACACAGCCAAGAAACCAGAATCCTCCTCCAGGCCAAAGAAGATGAAGAAGAAGGCGCCAATGACTGACGTCTTATCATGGCTAGACGAGGATGATACTGAATTTGAATGGTTCTCGAAGCTTGTTGATTCCACTCCTTACCCAGCTGAAGGTTAAGAGGTTCCAGAATGTAGTACATTGGAGCATGCGAAACTACTACAAGAAAAATTCCGTGTGAAGAAGATGACGAAATCCGAGTTGAAGCGAATCAAGAATGAAGCATTTCAACTTCTAAAAGACAGTTCGGAAAGTGCTATTGAAGTTGAGTATCACCTTGATAATATAGCACGAGCTATGTCTAATAACATGGATTGGCTCAACCCAGAAGCAAACATCGACTTCACCAAACGGGACAACCCTCCATATTACACCGACTGGTCAAAACCTCTACCAACAATTGGCCAACCAGATCAGCCTAGGATTCCATTCAGATATTTCTTCAAAAAAGACCTGGAATTTCTCCTACACGGTGGCGATGGTTCAAGGAAATACGCTACATCTCTGACACTTCCATTCCCGGCAGCCATATACTCTAACTGCATAGCCATCGAGGAAAGAGCTAACCATATGTTCTCCAACAATGTGGCAGAGTATGACCGTGATGCACTGTATGGGATTCACCATTGGCCAGAACGCCGAAGAATCTACTACAGAAGCTGCCAGGTTCAGAAGTCTCAACATGAAGTGTTCAGTACTAAGAGTATTGTTGCCATCAAACATGTTGATCTTTCGTCTAAATGGGACTACACTTTCCTCAAGAATATTGTGGTCAAAAGGCAAGACGAAAGGGATTATGCATTCTCTGAAGCGGACTTTGAGAATTTGTCTATCAACGACATTGAAGACATGTACCTTGCCAAAGTACAGGGTCGCATGAGAAAATTTTCAACTGAAGTACAACGTGAATTCATCAAGTCCTTGCTTATCTTCATCAGAACCATAGTCATCAAAGAACGTGTAGAAGATCTCCAGCTTGCAGTTGAATCATATCAGACCCGTGTCAACTTCACTCCACCTCAGCTAGATCTTCCCGACATTAACCAGCTTTCACAACACACACTCATCAGCCAACCATTCGGAGTGGTTTACATTAGTAAAACACATCGCAACTGCTTGATGGCGTGTAAAGATCTTCACAAGTTTGGGGATCACACATTGAAGAAGGTTAGGGACGGATTGGCTTATAGGTTGAAGGATATTCATGAAGGCATTGGGTCACAAAAGCGATGGAATAGGAAAGACGGGATGTGAGGAGGATCATCAGAAAGATTGATGAAAGATTGTATCGACGGGACCAGTTCAGAATTCTGGAGAGCTTTGTAGGCGGTCGTCCCAGGATTTCTCTCGCCGGCTATCAACGCCCAGTTCGCATTCCTGGAAACATTGATGGACTTCCTTGTACCCCTTGAACTGCTTCTATTTCATAATATTTTGGATGTGTGATTAATTATGACAATGGCTTGTGCACACATATCAGTGTACAACCCGTTCTTGTCAAGAAAGGACCCTGTTGTACGCTTCAGTGCCACAATCCTTATACAAGGAGCGAAAGCTTCTTACTTTTGAGTAAAACCTATCAAACCTTTCATTTTTCAAGGTTTTGCTCAAAAGAACAAGTACTTCCCCGTATGATTTTTCAAAACCTCAACCGTTTATATCACTTGTTGAGGGGGAGTATTTGAATTAAAACTTTGTTCACAAATTGTTCACAGTGGTCATCTTCCCGCAACACTTGAAATGGCCATATTTATTCTCAACGTTTCAAAAATAACATTTTATATGGCATTTTTGAGGGGGAGAAAATTATGTGATAAGAAATGTGTTGTGTAAATGCAAATGAATCTTTGTGCTATAGACTTAACCAACGAAATGACGATACTTAACTGTTAGTAACTCGAAAATACTTGTCCGGGACGGGTAGTAATTTCAAGCTAATTCGCTAGTAATGTAAACGTGTCTCGCAAAGGACTTGTCCGAGTAGAATGTACCATTCGAGAAACTCTTGGTAGACATGAAATCTGACGGGTTTGACAACCTTTCGAGGATTGTCTACACCTTCAAGGTAGTTTTTAGAGCTAGTTGTCACCTAAAAGCTGACAATGTAACTCTTTAACTATGCAACGTAACAGTGTCTCGCGGGGGATTGTCTATCTTGAGTTGATCAATTATTAAAGTGCGCGCTCTTTCCTCACTGTGCAGATTTCCGTAAAAACTCTTAAGCACATGTGGAGGGGGAGTATTTCTGCAAAAGATCAAACTCTTACAATGGTACAAAATGTTTTACAATCATAACCGTTGTGAGAGATTTTCTCGAAAATTGGTTTTATGGCAACATAGGTTAGTCATGGAGTTATAAGGTGACTAAGGTTAGGAATAACCGTCCTATGATCCGCCAGAGCCGGAGGGATCTACCCAAGGACATCACAAATAGTTAGTACTTAGAAGTCCTTAGGTACGATTATAAAAAGGAGAAAATGAGAATCGGAGAAAGAAGAAGTTGAAGAATTAAAAAGAAATGCAAAGAAAAGGGTGAAAAGAAATAGCCCTCCAAATTATTCAACTTAGGGCAGACACCGGGTTCAATTCATATGCTACTGGTTGTCACTTAGTGACGCCGGTATTGAAGATTAAAAGTCGTCATGGACCCAGTGACGCATGCACTAAACCTTCTTAGCCACTCAAGTTTCTCTCAACAGAAGCTTGTTTCATTCTCACAGGGAACCCTACATAATCTATTGGCTTTCTCTTAGAGATTGCTGATATTAAAGAAGGAGACCCTCTCCCTAGTCTCTGCTCAGGAAAACCAAAACGCATTATTGAGTCTAGAGCCACGAGATTCATCAAAAGATCTCTTAGGTACACTTGACATTTCATCACTTGATGTTCAACAATAAGAACATCAGTGGTACGTTATCGAGTCTTTCACAGATCTTAGCAATCTGTCGAGAACATTTATGAGAGGCTCACAACTGTGATCCTCAGTGATTGAATGGAAACTCCTGCCAAGATCAACATCAAACAGCCCTGACAGCAGGTCACTTCGGTAACTCCCCGTGGATTACGCTTAGTGTGTCTCAAACGGTCTACAGTCATGAGGTGATGCTTCGGTGTACCTCAACGACTCATCTGAACTATAGGTGTACTTCGGTACATCGCGTTATCTCACTTGTGGGACTCCAGTTCAGGAACGGCTTTTGTGAGAATTAGAGTTGTGTTATCACACTATGTTGTTAACACTCTCGAAGTTCAAACTTGTAAGTGCCGGAATCCGCTTATTACTAACCGTTTTTCATGTTTTCTTCTTATGGAAGCTCTGGAGCGGAATAATCGTGCAGATTCTTCACATGTTCATGCCAACATCATCTCTAATGGAAGTTCTATCCAAAAGCAACACAAAAGTCAGAATGATTCTTCGTCAATTCAAAGAATCTACAAAGTTAAAGACTTAAAGAACTTCGTCAGCACTGTTATCAAACGTTAAAGAGCGTGTGAGCATGTTGAAGAATGACGTGGAGACACTGTAGCAGTGAAGCAGACCTGAGGCAGACTTGATGCAGACAACAACAACATACTATCACTACCATCACAAAGAACAATGATCAAAGAACAAAGTTAAAAGATGACGTCAAAGCAAAACTGTTTAAAGAAAACAATTTCTCTACGCTGGGGAGATTGTTCGAATCAAGGCAATTCTTCTCACAAGAAAGAAGAATGTCAGAAGACGTCAAAGCTACTATTACATCAACGCCTTCACCGTTCATATTCATTCATCACCAACACTTAGGGGGAGATTGTTGGAATCACTCCTAGACCTAAATCAAGTGTTAGTGATTCATATGTAATAGTTAGCTTAATTATGACCTTTATGTTTGATATTAGCCTTAAGCTTATGTAGAAGGCCCATGAGCTTAGGCCCAAGCCCATAGGAGAAAAGAAGGGACTAGGAGTGTTGCCCTAGCTTCCCTCCTATAAATACTATGTAATAACCCTCACTTGAGGGTTGGTTGTTTAATTTATCTCTTTCATATACTCCATGCCTAACTCTTCTTTATTCTTACGCGTATGTGTGTTTGGTTTATTGTTCATCCACCTCTCTATCTCTTCTCTTGATGCTTGTGTTGTAAACCTAGTGACCTAATAGGTTGTTAATATTTCGTATATTTTTGTTGACAGCGATCATAACAGCATGTCTCCCATGCATCACTTTTGGACAGATTATAGAGATTGTCGACAACGGCCAAACTTGTAAGTTAGTTTAGAAGTCAATGTTTAGTTTGTATCATATATAACTTTTTATGTTGCTAATGAAATTATGCTTATGTAGCGTGTGCAATGAGTGGACTTCTACATGGGGCCGCTGCATTTATTTTCATGTCATGGATAATGTCATGCTCATATTGTACTAAGATCAGGAGCCGCTACGGTTTGATGGTGAGTCTAGGACCAAGCTGGGTGATACACTTCTTTTGCGAGTGATGTGCCTTTTGCCAAGAATACCGAGAACTTAAAGCCCGAGGCTTGGACCTTGAATTAGGTACGTTACTTGAAGCACTTTAATGTGTATTTGGAAATGGCTCTTGCTGCAACTGCAACAAAGATTTCTTAACTTGATGCTGATACATATGTAAAAAATATAAATATTGCACCAATAATCATATCTCCTTATATAAAGTTGAAGACGATCAAATGTCTGGAGTCGTCATCGTCCTCTCATGGAGTGTTGACAACAATTGGAACTAGAAGAACAAGAGCTCATTTGTATTGGGCTGAATTCTATTGTAGTTGAGAAAACTTAACAGGAAAATGGGTTCATGTTGATGTTGTAAATCGAATCATTGATGGGGGGACAGAACGTAGACGCTGTAGCTGCTGCCTGTAAAATTTCTTTGAGGTATGTGGTAGCTTTTGCTGGTCGAGGAGATAAAGATGTTACTCGCAGGTTATACATTTTTCCACTTAGTGATTCATTTTTTGTGTTCTTACAATAATCAATAATGAATGTAAAAATGGCACAATATTGCATCACACTGAGTTGATTCAACTTGGTGGGACGGAATGTTGCGGCCACTGAAAGAACAATAAAGAACGTGTGTGATAAATGAGGATAATGTGAAAAAAATATAAAGAATGTATCTTGAGGATATGGAGACGGAGACGAAATCATTAACAGAGCCTCTTCCAACTAATCAAACATGTACCACATTGTGGTTTTGTGAAAACATAATTGTTTGTTTGACAGAGGAAAAACAAGCTTCTTTGAGAGAAGTGGGAGATTATCAAAAGCGGTAATGTCAAACCTTCAAGATTGTTCAATTTTCTCTTCAAAATGGGTACACATTTTTAGCTATGCACAAGTCGAAAACATGAAAAGGGTCATTGGTATTCCAACGACTATAGACAACTCAAATACATCTTATAATGTTTGAATTTTAATCATAAAGGGTTTCAGTGTATTGATTATACCATTAAAGAAACGGTATTTTAAAAATAAACGACAATGAATTGGTCGAAAGAACAATTTAATGTTTTATAAATGTCAAACCTTATCTATGAGTTTTGATCAACTGGTTGTTTTCTTTTTTGTTTGTTTACATGAGTTAACACTTTAAAAAAATGCGAAGACACGCTGAACTATCATGTTTTGCTCTAAAGACATATCATTTACATAATTAATTTGTAATATCTTTGTTAGACAAGGCTTGTAATTTATGTATTTACTATTTTGTAGTAAATGTTCTTTCAACCAATCATCCAAAGAAATTGAACACCATGCTTAAAGTTCTTTTGCCAAAACACTCCTGACATCCATCTAAAGGAGACTGCCAACAAAAAAGTATTTATTTGTTATTGTGTATTTAATTTCACTAATTGTCTCTGAACCATTATTCACTTTTCTCATCTCCGTTTGATATGATTTTGCGTAGCATATCGATAAATCAGGTAACAGTCAAATTTATTTTCTTCAATTTCAGTGTTTAACTATTGATAAATGACTGATTTAGGGTATTTAGCCAACGCACCTGACGACGCAGTGTTCAATATCTTGGACCCTGCCACTGGTGAATGCTACTGCTTATTCTTATCCTTAATATGCTATTTGTCCACTGGCTAAATATATAAACAACTAATGATGGTCATACTTATTAACAAGTTGAATTGAAATTACATTTTGGCTTAACTAACAGGCATAGCAGTTGGCGAGTTTAAGTCATCTTTGATTAAGCGTTTTCTCTTCTGGTGGTGCACCAGTTGTTCATTTTGTAATAGCTTATGTTCGTATTAATGGTACTTTTTCTAAGAAGAATAGAAAGATTCATTCTATATCATGGGTCTGATCGTCTGAGTGTCCTGATCAAGCTGGAGGTATTTTTTTCTCATAGTCATTGAAAAAACACACATCTAACTTAGATTAGAAAATATCATACATTAGTTCGTCTCAAATTTTTTGTACTCCATTTTGGTTTTATTTTTTCTTGGTTTACACAATTACATGACATATTGAAATTGAAGGTTAATCTTCGGCCTCAATAGTTTGTTTTCAGCTAGCCGTTTAAAATCAAAGTACAAGGAGAAATTATTGGAAGCTAAATAAGGTATTAAGTTATTTCGATGCTTTATCGAGTAGTAACTTTGTGGCTGAATGCATATACTGGCTATGTTAAGAGTTTAAATTACAACACCAACCTTTCAAAGTTATATAACTGAGCAACAATATATGAAAATGACTAAAGTTATCTTCATGTTTTGGTTTAACATGATACTAACTTCACTCATGGTAATGATTGGTTATTTGGTATTCATGTCTTAATGTTACTGATAAGTGTTTAGAGCTGTATGGTAGTTAATTTATTCTACCATTCATTCACTTTCTTTGTACTGCACTTGTGTCAGTATGTACAAAATAAGTGCAAGTAAGACTTCAGATGTAAGCATATGACATTAGTAGAGAAGCCTTGGAACATGAATTAGTCAAGCTACAAGAGTTTTTGGTGAGAAGCAACCACCTATAATGACACTCTTGATCTTACCCATGAAGTTTGTACATTTGACGTCATACTTACCCATATTTAGCTGAAACATGCAGGTCATCATATTCCAGGTGCTTGGTTATGAAGCTCTAATAAATAGGGAATAAGACTTGCAGTATTGTGCCCCCTCTTTTCTTTCTAATATTTTGTTATAGAATGATGATGTTGTACTCAAGGTGAATTAGCTATTCCAAACACCTAAGATCAAAACTGGTATGTATCATGCTATAAAATTAGCACCAGACGTCTGTAACGTGTTACTAAGGTGTTATTTCAATTAGCTTATTTTTTGGGCTTTGGAAAAGCTTATAAGCTCTTTTTTGAGCTAATGTGGTTATCAAGTTGAGGTTATCAAATATAGAATCTTCTTCATCAGCTCAACTTGATAAGCTAATAAACCCAAAAGTGGGCTTATGAGCTTTTCCTATTTCAAGTAAGCCCATAAGTCCGGAGACTAAGCTAATCCAAAAACCCATTAAGTATGATAAATCATCCTATTTATATTGACATTGATGTATTTCTATCTCAAAAATGACGTTTTATATGAAGCTAATTTACAACTTAATAATTAACAAATAAGATACTCAAAACGGTTTCATTAGTCCAAGTGTCCAACAGTAACACCAAAAGTTGCGACTATGAAACTGAAGTATAAAAGTAGTTCATTGAAAGTGTAGATTAAATCATTTGAACCCCCTTTCCTGCATAAAATTACACAAGATTTATGGATGTCTCAATGCTTGATTTTAATGCATTAAATAGATTTCCTAATATGAGGGCTTATGTTATCATTTATGTTATCATAAAGAAACCCTTATTTTAAGATGATTTACCTGCATTTTACAATTGTTAGGTTGAATTTTTATAACATTCACTTGAAATTACGCAGGCTCTTGATAAGATTCGTTTTGAGAGCTTGACTGATAAGAGCAAGCTTGATGGTCAACCAGAGCTGTTCATCCATATTATTCCTGAAAAGACCAACAACACATTGACCATCATCGACAGTGGAGTTGAGATGACAAAAGCTGGTAAGAAACGTTCTTACATTTATGTTACATGTAGGACAAAACGACTATCTCTGCTAATATTATTCCCGTTCTAACTTATTTAAAACATTTATGTTTGTTGATTTGGTGAATAATTTGGGAACCATTGCTTGATATGGTACCAAAGAATTCATAGAAGCTATTGTTGCTGGTGCTGATGTCAGTATGATTGGACAATTTGGTGTTGGGTTTTACTCAGCTTACTTGGTAAAACAATTTCCCTACGTCATGTTTATTATCTATGAATTTGGTAGTACATTTATGGAGGAAGACTGTCAATTGGACCATTCTTTTACATATGTAGATAGTTTATAGTCCACAACAGAACCATATCTGACATCCCCTTTCAACTTTTTTTAAAGGTTGTGGGCAAAAGGGGCCGGGTTTGGGTAACGGGTCTTTTTAGTACAAATCAGTTTTGGCTGGTTTGGCTTGACCCAACATCACTTTTTACACATATAAATCTTTCCATATTTAGCTTCAAGGCATGAAAAATTAAAAAGGTAACAATGGACTACATATCTGATCAACAAGAAAAAATTGCAAGTGTATAGCAGTTGTTTCTTTGTAGCCATAAAGACTGTTTAGTGCTAACAACGTCAATGATTTTTGAAAAATGTTTTAAGAGCATATCTGTATTTGCGTTATTGTTTTAAAAGTTTTCTTAATTGACTTATTTGTTCTTAGAATTTTTCATTTAAACTCAATTACCTATGAATCCGTCGACTGGCATTCATTTATCTACAACAGGTCAAATGGGTAAAATAAAAAATCTGGTAAATTGGAAGTTGGTCAAAAGTTTTAAAGTCTCTGAAAGTGTTTCAGTATGAATTACAACATCCTACATTGTTTTATGCAAAAAAGTAGATGGCATTTGTAATAGTAAAACTCTTTGAATTATGGTAACCACAAGGGTTATCAATAGAAAGATAAACATAGGATTAGACCATATTTTTCGGGCTAACTTAACCTGATCTGAACCGTACTAAAAACACACCCGTTTTGACCATAACCCGTTATATTATTACCTATATAACCCAACCCACCAGAAAATCACTTTTTTGTCTCTATTTGTTTCTAATGGCGATTTTGTAACAAGTGTTGGAATTTCACCAAGCCACCAAGTTGGACACATCTGGAACAGCAAAAGCTGTCATATCATGTTTTCAGAAATTGGGGGTTGACTTCGACATAAATCAGGTAGGTCATGATAATTCGTGTCAACAAACAGGAGAATAGCTTATCCTTTAATTTAGATGTCTTTTGTCATCTTATGTGTAAAGAATGCCTTATGTAAGACATATATAATATATGTTACATAGTGTTACTTTGAAGCACATATCAGCCTATGTGGTTCCACTTAGTAATTACAACTTTTCAATTTGAGCAAATAAATTCTGTAACCGTCTTACTTGACACTTTATATCAAAATAGCTATCATGTTTGGCAAGTAACCCAAAAATACATGTGCTTGCAATTATATGAATAATCTGTCTAAAATTTCTATTGTGGCTTTCTCTAGGGAATAGTTCAAGAACAATGGTTACAAATGATGTTTGGAGTTTTCAGCTAAGATAGTTGTTTTGATGCAAAGTATCAAGTAAATTGGTTACATAAGTAATTCAGTTTTTTTATATTTTGTTATTTTGTATGATAATTTTTAATCATATAACACAATTTGGAGCATCCTTGTACCAGGAATGAATAACAACCCCAAGAACTAATTTGTATATGGTATGAAAGAACTTTTTATTTAATTTTAGTGTTAATTCAACTGTTGCAGGCAGCGGAGTTATAGAAGCTGATATTGACTCCTAACGAGATTGAATCACCAAAAGGAAGACATAAGAAACTTACCTTTGTTGGCTGTGTTGAATGTTAGCCATAACAGACTTTCCCACCTTCTAGTAAGCTACTTTAACCACTATTCCATCTAGGCAAATTGGGTGGGTTGGGAAATGCGTCAAAATGAGTTGGGTTAAAAGGGCACTCATCTAATTCGCGCAACATGTGTACTTTTTGAATATGATCTAGGCTAGGTTGACTCACCAACATTCTTTGTCCTTTTTATTTTCAAATTTGTTAAATAGCTTATGCATTAGTTATGATCATAAATAACACGAATGTGACAATCTAGCTATTTCAATAAAACTATATATGATGTTTTGACCATTTATATACATTGGGAAAGTTTTGACCCGTATCATTTTTAACTAGGTTTTTAAGTCAGCCATTTGACCTTTTGTAGATGTTTTGAAGGCTGATCAGAGTCATATCTGCGTACCATTATCTTTTAAGCTATATAGGATGTTTAACCATTTTTATACGGGTCTAAATTGGCACCTTTAATTACATCATAAGATTCCAATACCTAGATAATCGCAGACTCTTTTTAACAGCACCTCTAAAAAGCTGATTGCAGTCATTTCAGAGTATCATTATCCTTTAACAGGCATTTATATACGAGAATATACAAGGAGAAGATTTTTTAGCAATGTGCTTATTTCATTCATAAGATTTCTCATAATTACTTTATTGACACTATCACGTTTAGATATTCTTATTTTCAAATGGTTATAATCAGCTTAGTAATTGGTATCACTTCTTTGAAACAGGATGCTACTAATTAGAAGAAAAAGAAGCGGGTTGTGACACAAAAAAGCAAATCAAAGAAAAAGGTTACTTTTATAAATCAAAGTGTATATCTTATTCTATGCATTTAGTTTCACGAACTTAGAATTCAAACATTCACTACAATCAACCCTTTCAGAGGAAGGACATAATTAAGCGAGCAGAAAAGAGAAGAGAGCTTGGAGTTAATAGGCCAAAACATCAAGTGATAGTAAAAGAGCAGAAATTTTCAATTCGCCGTCATTATATGAATGGAAAATGCCATGAGGTTGTCTCTACTTTTTTATTTGGTTTTCCATCTTACTTCCGGCTTTCATATTTATTACTATTATTGTGTTGCTTATCTATTCAGTTATGACAGGGCGAGAAGTGTAAATTTTCTCATAATACAATCCCTTTGACAAAATCCAAGGTATGTAACAAGCATTAAGTTATTTATCGTATATAGAGGTCAAAGGTGGCATTTTTGACACATTTGCTTATAAATGGATAGACTTGGGTTTTGGATTTTTTTTAAATGGTCAAATGGTTCAAATTGAAAATTTTAGCTAAAAGGGTTAGGGATCAAACGGCTTAAAACTATCCCAACCTGCCCATCTTGCCACCTCTAGCCGTGGTGGAGTTGTAGCTAAATTTCAAGTTTGGTCCATTTTAACCTAGAATGTAATTTTGTTTGCAGGGGCGGGAAATACTCTAAAGAGGATGTGAAGGTCGTCATGGTACAAATATCAAGAGTTACAACCTATTGTCATCTTTAAGTGTACAAAGAAGTTGTGTACGAAGAAGCTATATTTCGCATTTGAATTCACGTGTACTTTGTTCTTGCGGATAATTTAATAACTTTTATTTTGTCATATCAGATGATCATTTATTAATTTTTGTTCTTAATGCATTCAATAAATATCTTGGTATGTTTATAATTGATTTACCTTTACTTATTTGTTTTCAATGATATTCACAATGCTCGTCCGCCCATCGGGCGGCCTATGCCACTATTAATAAAATAAGATGTCGTTTAAACTTAATCGTACGCAATTCTTTGTTGCAGTAAGTATTGCAATAACTATTAATAAAAGTCAAGGCCAAACATTGTCACAAGTTGGGCTATTTCTCCAGGTGCCAGTTTTCACTCATGACCAACTTTATGTCACTGTCTCTAGAGTGAAGAGCACAAAGGTATTGAAAATCCTTTGTTGTGATAATGATGTTATGAAGCAAAATCAAAAACAAACATTGAGAATAAAGAAGTTTTATTTCGCATTTGAGTTTAAATAATATACTATGTTGTTACAAAGAACTTTGTATATATCTTATTTCCCATTGTTAATGCATTCAATATACAAAACTGGTGCTTTTATATCTTATTTTTCGTCAACTTAAAACTTTCAATCGATATAGTTTCATTGAAGATCAGCTCATTTGAATGGACATTAGAAAATCTTGAATATCCTGTCCACAAAAGTATAAAAAAAAAATGCTAAAATGATATTCAAGAAAGTATAACATAAACAATAAATTTAAAATCTTTAACTGTTCAATAATTGTTGATCCTCAACTATATCTTTATATATTATTTTTCGTTAACGAATACTATCCAAAGAATATATAAAAGAATATATATTATGGTAACATCAATTATAGTTGTAAATTGTTTAATTTAACTTTTAATTACTTTTTAGCATATATTTTTTTACTAAATCCTAAAAATAAAAATCACAAGTCATACCCGTCCATCGGACGGGTTTTGCCACTAGTGTGTGTGTGTGTGTGTATATATATATATATATATATATATATATATATATATATATATATATATATATATATATATATATATATATATATATATATATATATATATATATACACACACATACATACTAGTTTTCGAAGCCCGCCCATTGATTTATAATTATTTGTTTGTTGTTTTTTGTTAACTGAAATACATTTTTTTTGTTAAGCATTATAAATAATTGTATGGTTTGCGTGGATGGTTAATAACACAACATATATAATTTTTACAACATTATGAATTTTATGTATGTTTGTAAAGTTGTAGATAATGAAAATGTATTAAAGTGATATAACAGTTAACTTAAATTCTAAACAAAGCTTCTTTGTAGACAACATTTGTTGTTGATTTTGCGTATTTCTCGTCTTCATGTTAATATGTAAGGAAGACATACATAACTTATAATTATTGTTGGAAGGTATTAGTCATCGGAAAATAATATAGAAGGAAATAGTCGGGGATCAACAATTACTGAACTGTTAAAATAAATAAGTTAATGAAAAATAAGATATAAACGTACCAATTCTTATATTGAATGCATTAACAGTGAAAATAAGTAAACGTTAACATTTATAGAGCTATTGAAATATATAAAGTTCTTTGTAATAACATAGTATACGATTTGAACTCAAAGGCAAAACATGTATACTTGTCCATGTGAGAAAAATGGCCTTTGTAAAAAAACTCAACTTTCGACAAAGTTGAGATTTGACTTTTCTTAATTGTCATTGCAAAACAGATCGAAACAGGGAATTGCCTACTGCTGAGTTTAAAAAGAATCTTATAATCTGACGGGCTAATGACCATAGTTACATAGGGTGCACAAAATAGTTTAATCTTATGTTGGAATATTGATGGTTGGGCCACGATATTACTATTTTAGTTATAACATTTATTGGTAATTTAATCTTAGTTATAACATTTTATTAGGTTTTTGTAGACAAAAACATTATTATAAAATGTTTATAAATTTGTCAGCCTTTCAATTTTAAATATAAATTTTCACATAAGGACTTTATTTATAATTTTTAATAATTATTTTGTATGTTTGGCTAAAAAAATTATAATAAAATACTAAAAAAATTTATATTTGTAATGATAAATAAAAGAAATGAGATGATATGTTGCTAGGAATTGCAACGGTGTTAAACTACTCCCTTGATATCGCAAGCCGTCGCATGGTCCTACTCAAAAGCCCATCTCCGTCACCTTTTCTTATTAGATGTCGCTTGATGTCGCAAATAACATCATATAGACGTCGCAAATTACGTTACACTATGTCTTGGAAAATATCTATCCATTGACATGATGACTTAGTATATATTACATAGCATTTTACTGTATTCCCATTTGAGCCATATAATCACTCAACACTGTATATTTCATCAAGCTATAACCACTAACAATAGTCAATTATACAAAGTTCTTGTAACAATTGCCACTTATACCAAATATTGTCACTTATACCAAAATATGTCCCTAAAGACAATTGTCACCTGTACCAAATATTGTAAAGCTGCTACAAAGATACTCCTCCCCGAAAATCCAACAATGCCAGGCCTAATCAAAACAAACAGTAACAATTATATATGCATATGCATGGTCAAATATGAATTCACATTAACTAAAGGAACAACTTATTGTAGAGATAATCAACTTACCCTTGGGATTACGCGAATAACAGCTCCACCACTCAAGTATAAAAAGAATTAAACATGCATCATCTTCCACAATACTAAGTGTATCAGCATACTTTACCTCTTTTGTACGTCTTTTTCCAGTGAGATTAGCAGTTTCATAGTCAAATCCTTTTTCCATCATGTCTTGGGGGTTCTCGGGTTTAGTGAAAGCCCAGTCGGGCACTTCATGATCTTCCATGAGGTGAGATCAATATCCCTTCTTTTGTCTTCTTTCATCATCCGTTTTCTTAAAAAGCCAAAACTCCTCTTCTGAACATTGGCTACTGAACATATGTGACAGAAACTTACTTCCCAAGGTCAATGATTGTTTTTTATTTTATAATAAAGGTTACATAAAGGGAAACGCCTATCAATTTGACAAAAAGAATGTCAAACTCAAACACGTACCAATGGAGCACACATCTTTTCATGTTGTAGCAGTTTTGTAATGCCTTCACGCAGCTGGGCGATCTAAAAAATCATAAATTTACACATTTTATTTACATATGAAAGTGGCATGTGACACAGCTACACTTATGTCTCCGTTAGCCAGATACTTTGCAGCTTCACAGCTTGTCTTTCGCTGTAGATCAATAATCATTCATAAATTCTCAAAATATGATAATAGCATTCACATATACGTAAATGAATCATTCAAACTCGGGTTACTCTATTTGACCATCTCCAGTGCTTTAGTGTTATCATCGAAGACCTTTACCTGGGTTAACTGAGAACAAAATCTAAATTTATACCAGAAGTTAGTAATATAACACATCCTGTTCCCAAGCCCTGTCAATAACACACGGTTTTGTAAGGTTTTCCTTGACAGATTGTAAATTGCAGAGCTATAACAAAATGATTTTATTCAAAACAATATTTCTTATATAAAGCCTGTAACTCACAATCGCAAGAGCGGTGATGGATTCATTCATCCATCGAATTTCCTCAAGGAGATGACCAATTACAATGCAAGCACAAAGAAGTGCTGCAAATAAGGCTATGTGGTGAACAAATTCAGACTCGGGCTCTGATGTCAATAGACCAACAGTTGTGACCATTGAGTTCACGTCATTGTCGAATATTTGAAACTGAGAAAAGTTCCTGAAATAGTATGCCATGTGTGAAACAAAAAGTCAATTTAAAGTCAAGTAAACAAATATAAAATCTTGTTAACTATGCTTTCCTTCTAATAAATTATTACTACCTGCAATTATCGGTTTGTTCAACATTCATAATCTTTCCTCCCAAGTTCTAGACAAAAACATGTTACAGAGATTTAGTATAACTTAAACCGTCTTTTACATGCTGCGCCAATGAAACTTTTAATCACCACTAACAGCCATGGAACTTACACATACATGTATCATTAGATTGTTGAGGCATTACATGCGTATGCAAAGAAAAGGGCGCAACAACAATCGTCGCTGTAAGCGTTACGACCGCATATGGCATGACCTTTGGGAGAGTCTTTCTTGAACGTATATGTGTAACAGTATTCCAACGAACCAACTGAGTAATGAGCCAGTAGAGGGTAAACCATAGCTCAGGCATAAACAAACCAATCCATGCATACCTCCCCCTGTTTACTGGTACACGAGTTGCTCTGTAATATCATATTAGACAACCCATCATCATTAAAGCCGCATACAGCTTGAACAAAAGCCGCCATTTTGCCCTCTTGGTTTCAAACAAAGGAAGATGTTCTGTGTTGTTTTCCATCTCAATCTCGTGCTTGCTGTTAGTACCATCGGCTAAAACATCACTGATGGCAAACACTTCATAGGCGTTAATAATAGGGGGAGATCAGATGTGCAAATAACTTTCATCAGTTTAAATGATTGTTTAAATGATGATACTGCTTCACTTTTAGCATTTTCTTTACAAAAGAATCATGCAAAAACATGTATTGATATAAGATCATACATATACATAATGTAGGTTAATAACCAAAAAGCATGTATTGATATCAGTAGAACATAAAACATATATTAAACAAATAAAATCTTACTAACGTAGGTTAATAACCATTGACATTACCTTAAAAAGATCATCATATAAACTATTACCTTCAAAGGAAGAAGTCGTCATTCAACCCATAATCGAACCTTTATTGCTTCACTTAGTTTTGGTTAATCATAAAAACAGGTCTTGTCAAAGTTCCAAGTCTTCCCAGTTTCAAAAATCAAGTTATGTCTTTAAGGGGTGTTTGGATTGGTACAATTCTAGGTCAAAAGGGGAGTTTTGCCCACTTTGACCCAGGTAGTCAAATTACATTTAGTGTGTTTAAATCAGTTTTGGTAGTTGTTATTTGATACAAAAAGGTTTTGAGAGGTTTAGGCAAAAATTTAGAATCTGTCAGCTAGTGCATTCAGTCCCGAACAGCCCCTTATTTTTTATTTTTAACTCATTCATTTTTTGACCTTATGCACTATAAATTGGTATTTCCCTTATTTAGTTGCTTATCAACTTGATAGTATTTTTTATGATTTTTTATAACAGCTTATAGGCAGCTTTTTAGGCCCTCAAAACAGCCCCCTTTGCTCTTTTCTGCACTGCAGTGAGTGCAGCAGCCCACTGAGTCATTTACTTAAGCTCTTAGCAAGCTTGTAAAAGCTCTCCCATGGCCTGCCATAGGGGCAAATGGTAGTTAGGTAGGTGGAATTCATGTTCCAATAAGCTCAGGGGCTTATTTATTTTGTAGCTTACTCAAAATAAGCTAGAAAGTGCCCACCTTGGACTGTTTTCATAACAGCACACCACCAGTGCAGCAGATCAGTTCTTTTTTTTTTCTTAGGATAGTTCTAGATCCAAATCTAGACTTGCTTAAACCATGTCCCCGACCTGCACATAGGAAAAATTTGTAAATCTGTAATGTTTTTTACTAAAAAAAATAATAAATAAATAAATAAAATAAAATAAAAAATCACATACACACTTGCATTATCCATGTACCTAAGTATCATCACCTCATCTCAGTTGCATTATACATATATGGCTTTAGAGAAGAGGCATTAAAGAGTTAGATATGACACAACAATATTTAGAGTTTTGCATGTAAATTGTTTTGGCGATTAGATGAATACAAAAATCAAGTGGTTTCATAAAACACGCATCACTATGTTCTATTAAAATTGGTCTATATTAGTGCGAGTTAAATTATGGGGTTTTGTAACGGGTCAATACGGGTAATATTGGTATGGTTTAAATTGTTCGGCTAGCTAAATCCAACCCGTAAACAGTTGTTTTTTATCTCTATGTATGACATGAGTGCATTATATAACCTACAACCAAAAAATCAAGTGATTTAACAACAGATATGGCAAAATGGGCTGGAAGGTGATGGGTCAAAGTAGGTTAATACTTAAACATGTTACCATCTCTTAGTGTTATAACGGGTTAGACCGCGTTGGGTTGGTCCAAAAACCGTTCTAACAGCTCTTTATAATTTCTTATATATATTTTATTAGTATATGAGTTTGTGATTAATAACAATTGATGACAATGCACTACATATCAGAAATTTATATGAACACAAAAGCATAGAAAATAGTAGGTACATGATGTATATGAACAAAAAAGTAGTTGATTGTCGCCATGTCAACCCATAGTTAAAATGAGTTGGTTGAGTAATATGTCATTTGCCTATGTTATTTCACCAATATCCATTACAAACAACAAATATTGCATAATCATTTAGTAAGACAATAATCCTAAAATCTCTATATCATTGTTGCTTACCTCATTCAACCGATATCAACTATAAAAGAAACCGTACTTATATGTAGACTGCCAACACCATTCAATCCCATGCCATTGATCGAAATCCTAAGTCTACATTTATGATTTTATCATCTATCAACAGATTTTTTACGCCATTTCATTACAACAGAAAACCAAATTACTAAACGACCATCCTGTTATCCATGATAATCTACACAACCCTACCCACAAATTATCCTACTCCCATTTAGCTAGGTTAGGTATAGCTATGTTTGGTTATCAACACAACAGCCAATTTCCTCATACCCCAAATCCATTCTCATTTGCTTAAGGAAAAAATCCATTCTCGTATAGGAAAATTACATTGACGATCCATAAATTGTTTATGTTTAAGCAATTGCTACCCTTTTTATTTCGAGGTTAAGGTAATAATGGATTGTTTCTTTACTTTACTACATGAGCAAACAAAATGCACCTGTCCAGTGTTAAAGTTTTTTGAGTGTCTCCAAATGCTTCATCAACTCCTTGATTTCACAGTTCAAAAGCAATGGGACTGCTATTCCACTCAGTCTGCATTCTACAATGATATCAAAATTGTTGTTAGATTTTTTATAGAATAAACATTGTAAGACTTTATGAGTGAAAAAGTGAGTGTTGTTAGTGCTACTCACTACCAATCCACCACTACTGCTGATAAGCTAACCTTCGACAAACACTGAATCTAAATAAAGGCTCCTAAATCAGTGAAAATGAAGTTGATAAGTAACATGGATAACATTAGTGGAATGGAAAATCAATAATCGCTATTTCAATGTAATAACAACATTTAAATACCCCAATCATTTAGTATTGTAATAGACATCACAAAGGATTCAAATAAAGTTTATGTTCCATATGTAGTATGTTTAAATTTGTATACCTCCTACTGAACCTCGACTTGAGAAATGCCTTTTCTAGTTTCTATATGGGACCACCAACAATGGTAAACAACCAAAGTAAACTTCTAGGTGATTTGTATTCCCTCCGCCTTGAAGTATTACATCTATACCACTCTATACTTCTGTTTTCACAGTCCCTTTTGCTACATCCATGCCTTCATCTGCACCAGCAATCCTGTTCCATAAAATGATATTCCTGCAGGAAGCTAAATCCCATATAATAGCTTTAGTAAAACATATAAATAGCATTTTCGCAGAATCTAACAAAACTTATTTGAAATGTACAGCTGACCTCAAAATAGACGATTTGTTGTCCAGCAATATGTTCATACGTCGGGATATATGATGGAACTTTGTGTATACTCAAAAGTGGTGCCTACAATAAGAAGTGCACACACAATATTATTTCAGTTCAATGGAAAAAGGAGCTACAACGCTTGTATGAGTAATATCCTATCCATTATAGTAACCATTTATTCGCAAAGATGTAATAAATAAGAATGTACGGTAAAATTTATAACCATATGTCTAACCTTAAAATGACGATGACGAAAAATAAAAAAGTACATAGTCTTGTTTGTGAGTAGTCTCAACGTCCGAGTAATCAAGAGAAAAATGTTTTTGATCAATGAATTTTGTTGGACACTAAAATTTAGCTTTCCTTTGCAAGCTCTAAGAAATATCACCATGAAAACATGAAGCGTGTGCAACGCTAGACTCAATCCACATAAGCTCTTATCAAAGAAATAACTAAACAACTATATAATTTTTATTAAGAAACAGTTTAGAATTTGAATATAATAGTATTACTTGCAAAAATTCAACGTTGGCATATATTATTTATGCTTTAGGTAGCATTGGAAACGGTGTTGTTGCTGAGACATGCTAAATAATACACGCACATACGCAAATAAATAATTCGAAGACCTGAATAATACTTCTAGTTAAGGAATCCAATAACCCTCCAACAGAAGGTCCTGCAGCTACAACTACTTCAGGTTGTTGGAGATCTGATGTACATGTATGTCTGCCAAGCACCATAAAAGTAAATACTAATTAAGACAAAACAACAATGATTCAAGACAGTTTACAACATATTATATGCATATTACTAATTGATAGGTTATGGAACTGAAAACTTTGGTTTGTATCAAGAGCAGATGCTAGGCTAGTTGTGTAGATGCACCTACTTAACATGTTTCAGGTTCGAGACATGAACTCAGTGAAGTGCTACATTATATACAACAGATGGAAAGGAAGCAAATAATGTCACTAAAATCATTTCAAAACTTGGTTCTCACCTGAGTAATAGATTATTAGGAACTTTTTTGTTAACTTGCTATCAATAAATAAAGTGATCGGACAGCTTGGTTAGAATGGTTAAATAAAATATAATTTCTAAATCACAATATTTCATGGAAAACATATTTGCAACATGTTCAAAACATATTTGCAAGATGTTCAGAACCTATTATTGAAGCCAAATGTTTGTTCATGTAAACCTAACAATGTGACTCTCGTAATGGCACAACTTGATCCATAGGGTACATGAAAAAATATAACTACATGAGATAGTACCTTTTTTCCTTGAACAATCTTCGCTCAAAAAACCATAAAGTACGCATCCTTTTCGTGTCCTCGGCTACGAATTTAGCGTTGTGGCCACGCAAGTGTCTGCACAGAGGAAATTAAGAATCAACAAACACTGGTTCATAATTATATTAGTTCTAAATGGAAGAAGGAATACGGGAATACCATTGCAGCTCACAACAGATTGTAGGTTAAATCTGCTAAAAAAATCCACATTCCCAAGCACCGTGTTCGATAAATCTTTATAATCACAAATTATATATAGCGTTTCAGCCTATTCCAGATTTAGAGGACTAATTAAGTAATGTATAATGAATTTCATGATTACAAATTACTAATCCTAATAAACGTGGTTTCCCTAAATCAGTAGCATAACTTAACTAATTATATAGTAATTAATTAAACTAATGTGCAAATTGATTAAGATGGAAGCAAAACCCTATAACTTTTTAGAATAAATTATTATATTATAAAAAGAAGAGTCGTGTACCGGTTTGTGAAACATGGGGGAATCATCGAGCTTGAACAGTCTCCATGTTTAATCCTGCATCAGAGACGTATCAATTAATACCTACAGAAAGTAATGGTATTTATTATGTTAGTTTATTTCAGCATGAGTTTAGAACAACATTAAAGCTACAAATAAAACACTGGAAGCTCTTCTGGTACTGCATCTTCAATACAACACTTGAACCATATATAATCCAAAACAAAGATCATCAAGAAAAGTATCCCACCTAGTTTAAATCAATTCAAAACCATGTGAAAAAAGTACCTGGATGAAACTACTTAATATACTCAGAGTTTGAATCATACGCAAACATTTGAATAGCTCTTTAATGCTTGTATTGTCAGAATTGACAATATTATTCGCATCTATATACTGCAGAAACTTTCAATTGTTAGAGAAGTTTTAGGCCCATAATGAGGGTGGATAATGTTTAAATAACTTACCAGTTCTACGTTCTTAAGTGAGAGAGAACTTGATATGAGATGTAGAAGTGTTCTTTTTGAGATGTTAACATTGTCCAAGCATAAGTATGTGAGGCTACCAAGTCCACTGAATGTTGGTATTCTCAAACCTGCAAACACAAAAGAAGATCAACATGAGAGATTTGAGAAAAAAAGGCCGAGGAAAAGATGAAATTAGGGTTTGGAGAAAGAGCATATTATGAATGCACTGAGATTTCTTTTTACGTGATATATGGGATTTCAATAAAAAAATCAGGTATTAATAGATTATAGACATTTATAGATTATAATATACAACATAATTATCAAAATAACTTGTTGCCTGAGTGATAAACACACAAGTTATTTATCAAAACAACCAAGGTTCAATCCTTGCAAGGCACATTTTTTATAAACAATTTTCAAAAATGTTTAATAAAAATCCGAAAATTACCAAAAAAATTAATAAAAATCCGTAATTTAACAATTAATACTTAGGTGGATAAAAATATTGCTTAGTTGGACAACAAATGATTATGTGGCATTAAATTGGATTATGTGGCATTGAGGTGGCATTAATGCCAAATGCCTCCTGTTATATATAACATATATATATATATATAAGAAGATTACTTAAAATAAGAAGGAATAAGAAGAACTACAACCGCAAATCCGAGATGCACCGACCTAAATTAGATGCATCCCTATAATCTTAGATGCATTATAACGCACCAGAGTGTATTTTCTAGCTTTTAATCAGATGCATATACGTATATTAGATGCATTTCATGATTTCTCTTGTTTTTTGTTCCTCGGCACGTGCCGAAATCATGAAAATCAATTTGCACCATCTATACATCAAATTAACTTTCGAAACTCAAGATGTTGCATTTATATGAATTGAAATGCATCTAATGCAAGTCGTTGCTTCTCGAATGCGTGGTTTTGGTCACTTCTCACCACTTCTTATTTTAATTTACTTCTCACTGGATTCCTATTATATATATATATATATATATATATATATATATATATATATATATATATATATATATATATATATATATATATATATATATATATATATATATATACGGTTCCATTGAAAAAGTTTTTATTTTGAGAAGATTGAGAAATCTTCGTTTGAACAAACTGATTCATGTTTTTGATTTGATTCACAAGTAAACATCATTTTATGGTGAATCGAATCTATAAATCAAAAATTTGATTCACAAATCATTGTTAAAATCGAGTTATGATGATGATTCATTAAATTTGTACAGATGATTCAATATTCTACATATATCCCAAAATCGAGAGATTTTTAACATTGATTCAAATTTTTTTTACACATTTTGAATTTTAATCACATTAAAATGAGTTTTACGCTTGAAAAACATGAATCAAAGTTAAAAATCTATCGTTTTTGAAAACCTTCTCAATCTTCTCAAAATAAAAACCTTCTCAATCGATCCGGATTCTATATATATATATATATATATATATATATATATATATATATATATATATATATATATATATATATATATATATATATATATATTGTTGGAATCACTCCTAAACCATAAATCAAGTGTTAGTAATTATTATGTAATAGTTAGCTTTATTATGGCCTTTATGTTTGTTATTAGCCTTAAGCTTATGTAGAAGGCCCATGAGCTTAGGCCCAAGCCCATAAAGGAAAGGATGGGAACTAGAAGTGTTGCCCTAGCTTCCCTCCTATAAATACCTTATATAAACCCTCACTTGAGGGTTGGTTGTTCAAGTTTTTCTCTCATTACACTCCTACGCATAACCGTGCTTATTATCTTGTGTGTGTGTGTGTTTTACTTGTTCAATCGCCTTAACCTCTTTCTATATTACTTGTGTTTGTAAAACTAGTGACCTAACAGTGGTATCAATCGCCTAATAGTTGAGTGAACGTATTGTTTGAAGTGAGTTTTGGTCTCACGCATAACGTGCGTATCATCACCTTTGGCTTGATCAAAAACGTATTTTTTACACTTTTGAATCCAAGATTCTTGTACTTTCAACGTTTTAGGGTGTTAAAATACTTGTTTTTGGCAAAAAGTTTCAAACTTTATGCGTGGATAGTTGTTTTTCATCTAGTTTTTGAACGTGTGTGTAGTTCTACGCGTAACTGTTTTAGAGGCTTTGGTTCATCAAGTTTCACACTTTTGTGTATTTTGGTGTTATTGAAGCTATTTTATCACACAAAAACTGGTTTAGAAACACTTTTGGACAGAATCAAAATTTTGAGCATTTCTACGCGTAGTAAAACCCTAAAACTACGCGTAAGTGCTTCCTTGGTTTGATCTTCATTTTCGTGGTTTATTCCGTGTTTTCTTACTTGGATAAGTCTGAAAATACGTCGACTTTGGACATCTTTTGCACTGTGATAGTGTAAAAGATCATTTGGGCAAAAACCCTAAAATTACGCATAAGCATAAGCTTACGCGTAGAAATCCTACGCCTAAGATTTTTCTTACGCCTAAGCCTAGTCTTACGCATAAGAATATCCTACGCCTAACTTTCTACGCCTAACTTTTGTCTACGCCTAACTTTAGTGCTTTTCCCTACTTACGCGTAAGCTAAATCCTACGCGTAACTCCTAATTGTTACGCGTAACTTTGGTGTTTTTACGCATAAGTGCTACTTGGTTCTTGTATTTTCTACGCCTAAGGATACTTCTTCAACAAAGGTTCATTCGACTACAAAGATCCAATTTTACTACACAAGTTTATCAACATGTCTCAACCACCATACTCTAACTATTTCCCTCACACTTATAATCATCAACAACAACAACAATTAACTCCACAACATCAACAATGGAATCAACAACAAGCTATTTATCAACAACAATTTAATCAACAACATAATCCACAAATTGGTGCAATTCCATCACCACAAATGGTTCAAACACCGCCAAGCCTTCAAGTTCAACCCTACACAAACGATTTCAATCAACATCCATCAAGGATCACTATGAAGGAACCCACTTGGTTTGCAAAGATGTGTGAAGCTTTAAGCAGCCAACAATCAATTCATGAGGCTGGATCACTTGATAGACCTCCAATGCTAACTCCAGGAAACTACGATCAATGGGTGATAAGGTTCTTTAGGTTTTGTGATCTGAAGAAGCCACATGGAAAGTTCTTAAAGAAGGTTATCTTGGAAGGTCCATTTGAGATGCCTACTGTCATGGTACCCGGAGATCCAACTGCCGTTCCACCAAGAGATGAACAAACGAACATTGCTACTGTTGCAGAATTGAATCCTCAAGAACTTCTACACTATGAAGCAGATGAACTTGCAATGGAATACATCCTCTTAGGATTACCAAACTCAATTCTTCGTAGTGTTGATGCTCAAAAGACTGCACAGAAAATGTGGGATCATATTCGTCTTCTTATGGAAGGATCTGTACTCAATCAGGAGGATTTGGAATCCAAAATTTACTTGGCTTATGAACACTTCATGATTGAACCTGGAGAGACACTAGAGTCCTATCATCGTCGATTTTCAGACATCATCAATGATTTGGATAAACACAACATCATCATGCCAAGGATTGCAGTGAATACTAAGTTCCTGAGTAGTCTTGGTCCTGAATGGGAGAAGTATGTCATTTTTCTTCGTCAATCGAAGAATATGCATCATTCTACATATGGATTGTTGTACGATTACTTGAAGCCTCATGAAAAGGAAGTTGATCGGGAAAGGATTCTCCGTGCTCAAATTGCTAAACAGTCACATCCGGAAACTCAACAACTTGCCTTGTATGCTCAACAGAATTATCCCTCTCAACAAGCAACTCAACCAACTGCTTCAACCATACCTTCACAGCAACAACCTCAACAAAATCAATTGGTTCCATACAACAACAACAATGCTCAAGCATATGTCAGCGAAGCTACTGAGGAAATCGATCCATTCGAAGCATTGCAACAAGGATTTGTTATGATTGCTAATGCTTTTGGCCGTTACACCAACAAATCCAACAATCGTATTCGTTCCTCATCTAACACACGGACTCAAGCTGTTGTGAACAATGGACGTGTTGAAGTTCAGAATCGTGATTATGGTCGTCAGTTGGGCGGTGGTCAAGGGTTTAATGCTGTGGGTAGGAATAACAACAGAGCTCAAGTGGTGGAACATGGAAATGCTCAAAATCGGTTAAATGGTCTTAGATGCTACAACTGCAATGAGAAGGGACACCTGGCTAATGCATGCCCAAAGCCGAGGACTAGGGGCAGTGCTTATTTCAAAGAGGCTTTACTTTTGGCTCTTAAGGATGAAGCTGGTGGTTCTCTCACAGACAAAGAACAGAGCTTTATGGCAGATGCAGACTCAGATGATGATATGGAGGACTTGCAGACCAATGCAGCTGTTATGTTGATGGCTAATATGCAAGAATTACACATGAGTGAAACAGGCCCGGTGTATGACACTGATGGCTTGTCTCAGGTACCCGAACAAACCATCATCATATCTGAACTAATATCTCCGCCAAAATCTGAATCCGGCACGGCTCAGATTGTTCAAAATGAGTCATCTACATCTCATTCTGACGATTTTCAAATAAACCCCGTAGTTACATTTGACGATCCAGATGACCTTATGGTTTCCCTTGATAATCAAATTGACTCCGTGGTTATACTTGAGGATCTAAATAATGATCATGTTGTGACTCACGTTGAACACGCCGAACCTTTGCCTCATCCAGATCTTGTTCTGTTACTTAAAGACCAACAATCCCAAATTGCTGAATGTGTTGCACTAAATCAGACCTTAAAAAGTAAAAATGCACTGCTAACCAAGGATTTTGAATGCTTACAAATGCAACTCAACTTTTTCAAAACTCAAGAAAACCCTGAAAAAGGTTTTGAAGCCGCTTTTGCAAAATCTCATCAAAACGAAAAATATTTAGAGAAACAGATGCGTGATCTAGCCGCTTCGAAGAATGCTTTGTTGTCTGAAATAGAACAACTGAAACATGAACATAAAAAGCAAATTAACGCTCTCACCTTGGAAAATCAAAAAGCTAAGGCTGAGTTGTTAACTTGTCAAAAACAGTTCTCCGCATACAAAAAGCATTCAACGAATCGGGTAGATGACCTTCTTGAAGAAATTATCGGCTTGCAAAACAAACTTAAAGAGTTTAAAACTGTTGTTTACAAACATGGTGAATCAGTAACAGCTATTGAAAAGTTTACCTTAAAACCCAATCCAAAAGGATATGGAAAAAATCTAGCTGATTACAAACCAAAGCTTTCACTAAAAACATTCAAACCAACTCCTGAAGTTTCCAGTGCAGAATACAAAATTGATGATACTGTTATGAGTGTTGTTGAATATCATCGTCAAGAGGAATTAGATGCAGAAGACGAGAGTCGATCAAAATTAAAAAACGTTGTTTACAACAAACCTTTTAATTATAAAAACGCGGTCACTTTCGTCACACCAACGGATTCGCCTAACACACCAAGGGTTATCATCAAAACACCTGAGTCTTCTAATGTTAATCCCAAAACAGATTATGCACAAACTTATGATCCTTTACCTTCAATTAGTGAAGTAAACTCAAAACCTGAAAATCAAAATATTCTTAGATATTTTGACATTTTCATGGCATACCTCAAAATTTTACAACATGAGATAGAATATCGTTCTGAAATCAAAATTGAACATTTTCAATCGCCTCTGGCGCGAGAACAAAGAGACATTTTTCAGAAAAATATTTTACCTAATGTTAAAAACTTGAAAAGTTGTGCATTAGCCTGGGAACGGGATTTTCATAAGGAATGTGGAACTATGAAGGTCGTTTTCGAGAAAACAGAAACATCTATTTCTAATACTAAACGTAAAAAGAAACTTTTGAGAAAAGATGTTGATCGACTCTTGGAAGACCTTATCTGTGCTGATGTCCATAATGCTGTGTTGTTTCATTCTTTGCCATATGCATCTGATTATATCTCTGCTGATATTGTTGAAAATGTTGTAACTGTTGAGAACACCGATAAAGTGCTTCAGATCGAGTCTTTAAAAGCTGAAAATAAATGATTACTCAACGAAATTTACAATGCAAAACGTCGTCTTCATTGGTGTGAAAAAGATATTCACAATCATCAACTTAGTTTTCAAAAGAAAATCGCTCAGTTGAGTGCAAAATCTTCTGATCCTAAAATTGAGCAACTGGATGATCAAAACGTGTCTTTGAAAAGTCAAATTTCTAAATATGAACAAGAACTTGTAAAAGTTAAACAGGAATATGGTGTCATATTTGATTTACTCAATAAGACTCGTCATGAAGCATCAAACAAACTTGATCACTATCTTGCTCACACTAGAGAAGTCATGAATTTTGCTGGTAATATTCGTTCTGAAAATCAAGATTTGATTCACACTATCTCTAAGTTAAGAGAAATGTTAGGAAAGTATGAACAACTTCCGCCTAACGTGATTAAGAGAATAGCACCAGTCACACTTAGTAATCGTGAACCTAGAATCCCTACTGCCAAATCACAAGTTGCTAACGTGTTTCCCTCTACTGAAACAGGAATAGTTGTGTCTTTTCCAAACGTCCGCACTTCACAGCCTAGGAGCACTCAATCGAAGAATAGGAAGTTGCGACCTAAGAAAAGATCAATAAGGAATGCTAAAGTAGAAGAACACCCTAGGACTATGAATAAGACTCACGTTGCTTCCACTATAGATGTTGCGTCTGGCAAATGTAATAGAAATAGTGATGTAACGAATGCTAAATCTGTAAGCACTTTTGATATTCAGTCTAATGCACCTTGTGTTATTTGTCGTAAAAGTATGAATTCTGATTGTCATGACAAATGTGTTGCTAAAGCTATAATCTCTCGTTTACGGAATCCTAAGAACCGGAATACCTCTAGGCCCACTAATCAGCCAAAGTCTGTGCTTGGTAGACCGCCTTCTTTAGATTCTAAGGCATGTGTTGTTATCCCTGTAGCTCCAGTCTCACCTCCTAAGAATGTAGTACCACCCAGTGCATTCACTAAGACTAAAGCAAAGAGTAGTTATAGATGGCAGAAATGGATATATAACACACTAGGATTTAAATGGATGCCTAAAATTATTAATGTGTGTATGTCTAATATACCTGCTTCGGAACCCTCTAACATTTCGGGTTCCACATCTACTTCTATTCCATCTGTGCCGTCTGTGTGTAATGCAGGTGATACAGATCATTCTCTGGATTGTTGATAGCGGATGTTCCCGACACATGACAGGCAACCTTAAACTGTTATCAAACTTTATTGCAAAGTTCATTGGCACTGTCAGGTTCGGGAATGATCACTTCGCAGCTATCATGGGCTACGGAGATTATGTCAATGGGAACATCGAAATCAGCAGGGTTTACAATGTGGAAGGCCTCGGTCACAATCTGTTTTCAGTAGGTCAGTTTTGTGATGGAGATTTGGAGGTTGCTTTATGGGAGAAA
>BPTQ01000008.1:171588460-171621147 GCA_019973895.1 Chrysanthemum seticuspe
GAAAAGTACTTCAAAAACCTCTTGCCTCTATGTGCAAAATGATTTTCAAATATCCAACGCACATTTTGAGGGGGAGAATTTACCAAGAAAATCAAATGGTTTTTTCCACGGAAATTGTGATCAAGAAATTATTTCAAAGAACTCTTGTCTCCATGTGCTAAACAATTTCAAAATCATATGCACATGTTGAGGGGGAGCATTTCTAAATGATCAAAACAATTAAGGTACAAAATGCTTTGATTTTATATCACAAGTACCTTGATTGATTTTCCAAATGATTTTTCAATTGGTTTCGAGAAGGAATGAACAATACCAAAAGACCGACCAATTTACTTTATGCATGGTGTTATAAGGATGGTTAGGTTAGGTATCTGTTCCCATGATCCCGCCAGAGCCAGAGGGATCTACCCAGGGACAATCCACTAGATTGTGTAGAGTCCTTAGGTATGTGAAAAAAGGAGAAAAGTGAGAAATGGGAAGAGTGCCGACTGAGAAAGAGCTAGAACTGGAATAAACCCAACAAGGTTCTAGTAATGAAGTCTCGGTAAGCACTGAAGGGGTTGAAGAATGAAAAAGAAATGAATGTGAAAAAGGGTGAAAAGAAATAGCCCTCCAATAATTCAACCTTAGGGCAGAAACCAGGTTCAATACATATGCTACTGGTTGTTACTAAGGTAACACTGGTATTGAAGACAAGACGTCATAGACCCAGTGACGCACTGCACTAAACTTCCCAAGCTACTCAAGTTCCTCTTAAAAGGGCTTGTTTCATTCTCACGGGGAACCTGCATAATCTATCGACTTTCTCTTAGATACTGTTGATATTGAAGAAGGAGACCCTCTCCCTAGTCTCCGGCATAGGAACCAAAAATGCAAAGTTGAGTCTAGAGCCAAGAGATCATCCACAATATCTCATTAGGACACAAAATTAATGAAGACTTGCTATTTCACATAATGTGGAAAGTAAGTATATATTAAGAGTCCTACGCATTATCCTTGTGGTATTGCCAGAACATCCGAGTGATATGTTAAGTATTCACAATGAAGATGGAAATCCTTCTAGAGCCAATATCAAACAAGCTCTTGGTGGGTGACATGTGAGATCTTCTCGTAAGATCAAGCTTGTGACAACTGGATAGAAACGATGGGAGATTCAATCTTGAATCAACCTTGGTCCAGGAATAGAATTGACGAATACTTTTGGAAAAACCGTTCGATGTGCAAATCTTCTTTTCTCTAGCACATCGAATGTGTATTCATGTTTTGAAACACAAAAAGTATCTCTGATTGAAAAAATACTTTTGGAAAAACCATTCGATGCGCGAATCTCTTCTTTTATCTAGCACATTGAATGTGTACTCTTTTCAAATACAAAAAAGTATTTATGATTGAAAATTGATCTTTCTCATAAAACCTTCGTCGTATTGCAAAACTCTTTCTTCAAGCAATACGCAATTTTTTTCAAATCTATTTCTCATCAATCAGTGAATCTCAATTCGCTGGTTCACTCACTCTGTGTTGTCTTCTTTGAGACGTTCCGGTTTGAGAACAGCTAGAACAGCTGCGAAACCCTGTCAAGGAAATTCTTCAGAATTATACCTGATCACAGGCAGTACTTGTACTGATCAACGGGGAACCGTGGGCCATGTACCTCAATTCAACGAAAGTGATCAAAGACACTTTCGTGTGTTTTATTACTAACTGTTGTTTGCAAGTACATTTGGACGGTTGCAGCTGATCAAAATTGAGGAGTCAATCCAAAGCAGCATGCTCACAGCATCCACACTTAACTGAAGAGCGTCATGACAAGTGCATATCTTCATAACCTGGCTCTGATAATTTTATACTATGCTTCTGCTACGCTGCTGCAAATATCATGAACCAGTAAAGCTTCCGCTACTCTGATGGAAAGATGTCATGATTCAAAAGTGTGAGCATGTCGGTCCAAAAGTTACAACATCACATGAAGGCAACACTACAATGAAGGGTGATCCTGAGATTCACTGTGGCTGATGATCTCAAAGAAAGCTCGAAGATCACGAAAGATGTGGATCAGTTCAAAGACCTCTACTTAATGTACAAATCAATGCGGACTTTGATGAATCGCTACTAAAGCACAAAGATTGCAGAACTTGAAGAATAGAAGTCTACGAGCTCAGAACTAAAGACAAAGAAAGAATGCTAGGATTCAAAATGTAAATCATGGGGTGACCTCCCTGTTAATACAAATAAACCGTAAAACCGTTTATTAATATTTTGCGATCTCTTTGTGTTTTGTTGATAACAAATATAATGTTATCTTAAGTACAATTAAAAAGGATACATGTTAGTTTTGTAAAGCATTTACATATAACCATTTAAATACAAAAATGTAGTAATTAAGCATTTGTTGTAATAGTTTATTAGGATGGGTAAATATCATAACCCATGGATCTTAACCCATACCCAAAGAGACTTGATACAATGTATACTTAGATACATTGAATCTAGATATAACCCATGGACCAACCCATGACCCATAACCAAAAAATCCATGGGCAAAGAGGAGCGTTCCACGGATCCCTAGGATTACACTAGACGGATCCCTTGTGGAAGGTATCCGTGGGATCCGTGGGAACAGTGAAGAAACTTGCCTATAAATAGAGAGCCATTTCTTCATTCTAACTCACCCCTCTTCTTACTAAATCTCTCATACACTCTCATTCTCTTCTAACATATAGATCACTTGATCTAGAGAGTTGTTCTTCTTTCTTTCTATTTGTGATCCTCATATAGGTCCTTCTCTAAGGCGAGATCACGAGCATTATACAAGTCATCCAAGCAAGGGGTCCTTGATTGATTTGTCACTCCGCAAGATTTCTGTAGCGAAGATCTTGTATTTGATATTTCACATATTTGTTGTGTAATAGTTGTGTTGGTTTGGTCCACCGTGCTACGGACTCGGTATCTAGCTTTGTACCGGAAAAAGTGTAAGCAACGTTGTGAAGGCTTCTCCGCCAAGTGAAGGAGTTTGTTGACATAGTGCTTGAACTCTCGAGTAGGTGACTCGGGGAGTGGAGTAGGGAAAGGAAGGTGTCCTTGTAGACGAACCACTATAAATCGGTTGTGTCATTTCTATCCCTTATCTTTATTTATTTGCTTGCATTATCATTAGATCTATACATTCTCAACATCCATACGATTTCACATAATATCGAATCTAAAGTTTTTGAAATCAACTTAAAATCGGCAAAACTATTCAACCCCCCCTTCTAGTTTTCCACAATTGACATCAAGAGCTAAGTTTATAAAAGTTTTAAAATAAAATTGTATTTTAAAAACTTTTCGATCACTATGGGTTCTGAAAATTATAAGGAAGGGCAATCTATGCAACGACCACCACTACTTGAAACTAATGGTTTTATATATTGGAAAAATAGATTCGAAACATATGTGAAGTCTAAAGATATTGATCTTTGGTACATTCTTGTTGAAGGTGATTTTGAGGCTACCTCAAATGATGATAAAGGAAATTTAGTTCACATACATCATGATAAACTAAATGATGAAATGAAGAAAAAGCTTTCTAAAAATAGTGAAGCAAAAATGGTTTTATATAATGCTTTACCGAAAAAGGAATTCGAAAGAATTTCTATGCTTAAAACCTCTAAAGAAATTTGGAATTCTTTAGTTGTAACTCATCAAGGTAACCAACAAGTTAAAAATAATAAAATTGATTTATTTGTTCAACAATATGAACAATTTTCAATATCGGATGAGGAAACTATAGATCATTCATTTGCTAACTTTAATACTTTTATTACATCTTTACAAGCACTTGATGAATCCTTTTCTAGCCGTAACCATGTTAGGAGATATCTAAGGGCACTTCCATCGAAGTGGAGATCTAAGGTGACGGCAATCAAAGAGTCAAAAGATTTGAAAATCCTCACCCTCGATGAACTCATAGGCAACCTAAAAGTCTACGAGCTTGTCCTTGCTAAAGATTCCGAAGCATCAAAGGTGAAAGAGAAACACAAATCTCTTGCCCTTAAAGCCAAAAAGGCTTCGAGCGACGAGGAGAACTCATCTTCGAGTAGTGACGACGAAGAGTACGCTATGACGGTAAGGGACTTTAAAAAGTTCTTTAGAAGAAAGGGTAGATATGTCAAACAACCGTATGACGATAAGAAAGGCTTTCGGAAAAGCAAAGAGGACGAGAAGCCAAAGGATGATTGTACTTGCTTTAAATGTGGGGACCCAAACCACTTTATTAGTAAGTGTCCCAAACGGGATGATCAAAAGGCGTTCGTGAGCGGAACATGGGGAATGAGCGACGAGGAAGACGAAGAAATTTGTCTCATGGCAAACGACGAGGTGTGCTTAAAGGTCGACCTAGACCCCGATGAATGGGTCAAGGATAGCGGGTGCCCGAGGCACATGACCGGCAATAAGGATCTATTCTCCACGTACGAATCCTTCAATGGAGGTAATGTGGTGTTTGGAAATAGCAAAAGTAGAATCATCGGTAAAGGTACCATTTATAACAAATCTCTAACCATTAACGATGTGTGTCACGTAGAAAACCTAAACTTTAATCTCTTAAGTATAGGACAAATATGTGATAAAAAGTGCAATGTACTTTTTACCGAAACCGGTAGTAAGATACTTAAAAATGGCATAACCATAGGAAGAGGAATTAGGAAACATGGAGTCTATGTCATTAAAATCGGTAATGAACCTAAAGACAAACTGTGTCTTACCTCTATGGATGATACTTCGACCTTATGGCATCGAAGATTGGGTCACGCCAACATGCGACTTCTTCAATCGCTATCATCCAAAGATCTAGTAAGAGATCTACCTAAGCTAAAATATGAACATCATTTTTGTGATGCTTGTAATATAGGAAAACAAGCTCATTCGAGTCATAAAGCTAAAAGCATGGTGTCCACAACTAAGTGTCTAGAATTACTACATATGGATTTATTTGGTCCATCCGCTATCCAAAGTTATGGAGGCAACTACTATACTTTGGTAATAGTGGATGACTACTCTAGGTATACTTGGATAAAATTTTTAAAGAACAAAATGGAAACCTTTAACTATTTTGAAATATTAAGTAAAAAGATCCAAAGACAACTAGGAAAACCCATAGTGTCTATTAGGACGGATCATGGTAGGGAATTCGATAATGAAGTGCATTTCGGAGCTTTTTGTGACGCTAATGGTATTACTCACAACTTCTCGGCTCCACGCTCTCCACAATCGAATGGGGTAGTAGAAAGAAAGAATAGAACTCTACAAGAAATGAGTCGAACCATGCTTAATGAACAATCCATACCTCAAAAGTTTTGGTGTAATGCCGTTGATACTTCAACGTATATACTCAATCGAGTCTTGATTAGACCAATCTTAGGAAAAACTCCATATGAGTTATTTCGAGGCAAAAAGGCTACGTTAAATCACCTTAGAGTCTTTGGTAGTAAATGTTTTATTCTTAACACTAAAGATTATCTTACAAAATTTGATCCTAAATCAACCGAAGGTATCTTTTTAGGTTATTCGCCAAATAGCAAGGCTTACATCATACTAAACAAAGAATCAATGAAGGTAGAAGAGTCATTAAATATAAAATTTGATGAAAGTCCACCCAAACCCTCTCCACCTCTTGTCAATGACGAGATTATAGAAAGTGAAGCCATAGTAATAAAGAAAAAGATAAGTGAAGAAGAAGAACCTCTAAGTGATAAAATAGTAAACATTAAAGAGTCCAAAGATCACCCGGTAGATAAAGTCATAGGAAAACTAAACGAACGAACATTAAGGTGTCAAGTTCAAAACCAAAGTAGCTTGTTTTGTTTCGTCTCAACCTTAGAACCTAAGAATACACAAGAAGCCATAAAAGATGAAAGTTGGGTAATGGCTATGCAAGAAGAACTAAATCAATTTGTTTCTAATGATGTTTGGACACTTGTCCCTCCACCTAGTAATCAAACCATAATAGGAACCAAATGGGTTTATAAAAACAAATTAGATGCAAACGGAGTAGTGTCTAGGAACAAGGCTAGACTCGTTGCTCAAGGGTATAACCAACAAGAGGGAATAGACTTTGATGAGACCTATGCCCCCGTGGCTAGATTAGAGTCTATAAGAATACTTCTTGCGTATGCTTGTGCTAATGATCTAAAGCTTTATCAAATGGATGTAAAAAGCGCTTTTCTAAATGGTGTCATAAATGAAGAAGTATATGTAGCTCAACCTCCGGGCTTCATTGATTTTGAAAAACCCAAACATGTGTATAAATTAAAGAAAGCCCTTTACGGTCTTAAACAAGCTCCAAAAGCTTGGTATGATAGACTCAAGTCATTTCTAGTTAAACACAACTACACCATGGGGTTAGTTGACAACACACTTTTTACTAAGAAAAGAGAGTCACATATAATCATAGTACAAATATATGTAGATGATATTATATTCGGATCCACTTGTCAAGACATGTGTGATGATTTCTCTAAAATCATGCATGACGAGTTCGAGATGAGTATGATGGGAGAACTTAGTTTCTTTCTTGGTCTACAAATAAAACAAGTAGAAGATGGTATCTTCTTTAATCAATCTAAATACATCAAGGAGATGTTAAAGAAATTCGGTCTAGAAGAGTCAAAACCAATTAGGACTCCAATGTCTTTCGACACCAAACTCACAAAAGACGAGGACGGAGAATCCGTTGATAATACTAAATATCGTGGCATGATAGGTAGCCTTATCTACCTCACAGCAAGTAGGCCGGATATCATGTTTAGTGTTTGCTTATGTGCTAGGTTTCAAGAAGACCCTAAAATATCACACCTAGAAGCCGTAAAAAGAATATTTAGATATATTAAGGGTACAACACAATTAGGATTATGGTATCCTAAGGGCACGGGAGTAGAAACAATTGTATATGCAGATTCTGACCATGCAGGTGATTATGTTGATAGAAAAAGTACAAGTGGGGTGTGTACTTTTATGGGATGTTGTTTAACATCATGGTTTTCTAAGAAACAAACGGCACTTGCAATATCAACAACTGAAGCCGAGTACGTCTCCACCGGCAAAGCATGCCAACAAGCACCATGGATGAAACAAACGTTAGTAGACTACGACATCCATCTAAGCGACATAGCCATCCTATGAGACAACAAAGGTGCAATCGACTTAAGCAAGAATCCGGTATTACATTCTCGCACAAAGCATATAGAGATTCGTCATCACTTCCTAAGAGACAATGTTCAAAAGGGGAACATCTCTATTGAGAAGGTTGCATCCGAAGACAACATAGCCGACGTACTCACCAAACCATTGAAGCGGGAACAATTCAACTTACTTCGTCTTGGTCTTGGTCTAATGGAACAAACGTCTTAACTTAACTGACTCTACAAGGTATGTAAACACTAGCCTTCTTCTTTCTGAGTCTAGGATTCCTATTTCACGCACAACTCACAAACAATACGGGAATTTTCAAAACCCAAGATATGTATTCCATTTATAATTTTTTATACATAACTACATACACATTTTTTAAAGAAAATCTCCTTTCGAAATGTTTTCTAAAAAGAATGATACCTTCCCGTATCAATTTCACAAAAGCAATTTCTCACGTCTAGGACAAATCACTTTTTCATTATTAATACAAAGTAAAAACCCGTTTTCATTGCATCTCATATCTTTTGAATGCTAAAGGGAACATATAACTAATATGTGTTTTCGGGTACATTCATTTAAGCAAAAATGAATTAGGAGCATTGATAACACAATATTACGTACTTATGTACCAAATGTGTGTTTTCGGGTTATCTCAATTAGGATTTATTTTTCTCTAGTTATTTTCCTTTTCTTTTTAGAGGTCGAGAAAACCGCAACTCCAAATAGTTTGCATATAGGCACACAATAGGCAAAAATGTTTCCAAAAAGAAAATTTTGTGCTGCCTGAATCACCAAACCCACGGATCCCAGCCTTCATGCTGGACAAATCCCTCAAGGGAAGGATCCGTGGGATCCGTGTAAACAGAAGCTATTTTCAACTTCTATTTTTTTCACTTTGGATGAAAAATCCACATTTGCTTCATTTTTGGGAGTATGCTCTTTAATGCTTGTGTTCTCATGATCACATGCCTTGAATTCATATCTAATCATTAGATTTTAATCCACATTTTTGGTCAAGCATTCATTACAATGTGTTGTTTTTCTATATATATAACTCCCAAAATGCTTGCATACTCCATCTCCTTCTCACAAACACACTTCATCATGTCATCCAAAAACCCTTTAGGAGAATCATCTAGTACAAACAATCATGATATCCAAACCTTTGTACTTCCACCGTCCAAAATACCACAATCAAATGCTAGGATATCCGCATGGATTAGTATCCGATCTTGTTGTTTAGCAAAACTAACCTCAAATGATTCATCCTCAACAAATAACTCACCACAAGATGCTTCCATGTTAGCACCACCCTCATCACCAACAAGTACACCAACTTCATCACCACCTAAAATAACTCTTTTGGAACTCCTTAAGACTCCAACAAGATCTAATAAACCTAAAGAAAAAGAATTAGTCTTTTCAACACCCCCACATCTCCAAATACTTTATTTCAAGATCTTGAAACATCACCAGCATTAGCTCCTGTCACATCACAAGAACATCTAGGTTCTTTTCCACCACCATTTACTAATATTCCGGATATTGATCCATATTTTCCTATTTTTCTACCACAACTTCCGCATTACTGAAATCAAATCAACCCGGAAACCTTCCACACTCATCACCCACATCATTTACATTGTGAACATTGCCAATCCACTAGGGAAATTGCAATAGAAGTTAGGGAAGAAATGCGTTTCATACTCAACCTCATCCTTGATCGCATTAATACCATTACTCATCAAAACCTCCATCCATAATCTTATGCAAGCATGGAAGGAATCACTACTACTACTTTTCTACTTTTAAGTATTACTTTTGAAGTCATTTTTCAAGAACAAGTCTTGTTCTTATTTTTACATGCGTGTAAGTGGCATACATACCACTACAATTTG
Organism: Chrysanthemum seticuspe; assembly: GCA_019973895.1. NCBI lineage: Eukaryota > Viridiplantae > Streptophyta > Magnoliopsida > Asterales > Asteraceae > Chrysanthemum > Chrysanthemum seticuspe. Next base: position 171,597,526 of record BPTQ01000008.1, read on the forward strand.
TTGTTTTATTACAAGGCCTTGTTTAAATACCTTGGCTCCCAATCTTGATTCTCGGCAACCATAAGATTATATAAGCATGTTACTAACCTTTCTCTTTGTAGGATTTTTTATTTTTCTTCACTTGACGCCCCAAACAAGGGGGAGCTACCGTCAAGGGGGAGTTAGAAGTTTGTTTATTTCTTCCAAGGGTTAACTTTTTGTTTCGACCAAAAGGGGGAGAAGAAGTAAAACTTAGGGCTTTCAAAACTTACATCTATTCTTAAGTTTTACTCATCATAACATTATGTTTTGTCATCAACAAAAAAAGGGAGATTGTTAATACAAATAAACCGTAAAACCGTTTATTAATATTTTGCGATCTCTTTGTGTTTTGTTGATAACAAATATAATGTTATCTTAAGTACAATTATAAAGGATACATGTTAATTTTGTAAAGCATTTACATATAACCATTTAAATACAAAAATGTAGTAATTAAGCATTTGTTGTAATAGTTTATTAGGATGGGTAAATATCATAACCCATGGATCTTAACCCATACCCAAAGAGACTTGATACAATGTATACTTAGATACATTGAATCTAGATATAACCCATGGACCAACCCATCACCCATAACCAAAAAACCCATGGGCAAAGAGGAGAGTTCCACGGATCCCTAGGATTACACTAGACGGATCCCTTGTAGAAGGGATCCGTGGGAACAGTGAAGAAACTTGCCTATAAATAGAGAGCCATTTCTTCATTCTAACTCACCCCTCTTCTTACTAAATCTCTCATATACTCTCATTCTCTTCTAACATATAGATCACTTGATCTAGAGAGTTGTTCTTCTTTCTTTCTATTTGTGATCCTCATATAGGTCCTTCTCTAAGGCGAGATCACGAGCATTCTACAAGTCATCCAAGCAAGGGGTCCTTGATTGATTTGTCACTCCGCAAGATTTCTGTAGCGAAGATCTTGTATTTGATATTTCACATATTTGTTGTGTAATAGTTGTGTTGGTTTGGTCCACCGTGCTACGGACTCGGTATCTAGCTTTGTACCGAAAAAAGTGTAAGCAACGTTGTGAAGGCTTCTCCGCCAAGTGAAGGAGTTTGTTGACATAGTGCTTGAACTCTCGAGTAGGTGACTCGGGGAGTGGAGTAGGGCAAGGAAGGTGTCCTTGTAGCCGAACCACTATAAATCGGTTGTGTCATTTCTATCCCTTATCTTTATTTATTTGCTTGAATTATCATTAGATCTATACGTTCTCAACATCCATACGATTTTACATAATATCGAATCTAAAGTTTTTGAAATCAACTTAAAATCGGCAAAACTATTCAACCCTCCCCCCCTTCTAGTTTTCCACACTCCCTTAGGGGGAGATTGTTAGGAATTGGAAATTCCATAAGAAAGCGTCGGTCACCCCAATTATAGTCTAGCATATATTAGCTCGTAGACTTGTCATTATTTACGTTATTTAGTAGTTAATTAGTTAGTTAGTAGCGTAGATTAGTTTAGTGCAACACCGTGGAGGAAGGACGGGTCTTTACCCACTGTATGCCTGATCCACATCCCGTCAAGAGGGCGTATTGTTTGTAACTATAAATACCCCTTCCATCCTTGGAAGGGGTGGTGCTTCTCATAATCTAACCTTTCATTTTTATATTACAAGTCTCTAACAAGAACACCCTCTCATATCTTTCTCTCTCTAAATGGCTAACATGTATTTCCATCATCCAAGAACACCCGAATCTTCATTAACACAATATGAATGATCCTACACTAGAGCGCTTCATCAAGTTTAAATGACCAGTCCTTTCTTTTTTTGTGGACCATTTTTTCTAATATTCGTTTTAACGCTCTATTTGTGTTTTCCACTTGCCCATTTGTTTGAGGATGATATGCCATAGAGAACCTGTGAGGAACACCATACTTCTTCATTATCTTTTCCATTTGAGCATTGCAGAAATGGTTGTTGATCCCAGTTGAGCAAGCAATCTTCTATAGAAACTGACTTAAACAATAATCTATTAAACACTATGCGGAATATAATGTTTAATCTTAAGAAGAATAATAGTAAACACTAAACACCTCAATATTATTATTAATACGAATACTCTGAATAGTATTAGGGTTTTACAACTTTGAAGTGTATCGACCTTAGATATATCAAAACACATATATATCTAATCTAAACCTAGGACCTCCTTTTATAGGCTAAGGAGTCCTTTACAAGATACAATACGTAACCTACAAGATAAATATCTTTTCCATATTGATCTAATACAAATATTAAACCGACTTATCTAACTAGCAGTGTTTACAAAACATCAACAGTGGTTACAGAATACTACTAGCAGTGGTTTAACTCAGCAGTGGATTCAACTCTTCTAGCCATGGTTTCTTTTACTCTAGCAGTGGTTCCATACTTAGAATAATTCTTGATTAGTGGAACCTAAAACCCAACAATCCTCCCCTAAACTTGATATTTACAATCAAAATCATCAAGTTTCTTTTAATGCTCATACAGTCTTTACTTGGAGGATGTATCCAAACACTTTATCAGAATGTGACAACATCTCAATCCTTCTTTTCAGTTTCTGACTCAGATGTGTAATCCACAGCTTTAGACCTATCAACCATCCTCTTCAGTCTTCTTTAAGGTTTTGCCTTTATTGCCAAAGGACCCTGTAGATCTGCTATCTTCTCAATCTTTTTAAACAGTTGATCAATCATAGGATTAGTGGGCTTAGTCCCTTGTGGAGCAAGTTTAGCTTCAAGCATTTTCCTGGAAACATTCTTTGATAATGGATAATCCTTATCAATGAACATAAAGAACTTCTCTTTAGTAGTTTTTACAGCATGAACTCTGCAAGATTGATACAACATCCAATCAACTACCTCACAGTCTGTCCAAAATTCATCATCTGGGTTAGGCTGACATAAATTCTTAATAGAAGTCCACACAAAATTAGCTAATCCTCCAGTTTTCCCATACTTCCCATGTCTGAAATCCAATATCTTCCATAATTGCTCCTGATCAACAACCTTCAAACCAGACAACAATTGAACAAAATTATAGTAAGTGCTCTTCCATCCATCAGCCCTTGTAATTTCAATCATCTCTTTCTCATTTGCTGTGATGATTTGTAGATCTTCAATGGAATGAATAGCTCTTATAGGAGTAGGATTAAGAGGCTCAGGTTTGTCACACTCCAAAAGATATTGTTTCACTCTCTCTTCTTTCTCCATATCATCATCAACCTTCTGCTTCTTTGAACTAGATTCCTCATGAACACCAGTTTTCCTCTTTTGTTTATTCCTTAACCATTCAGCTTCTTTCTCAGAGTTCATAGGAAGAAAGTCCTCTTCAACACTTCTTTTACATCTCTTATAAATTTCTTCAACTCTCTCAAATGTACACTTTTTCAAATTCTCACCAATGTGCATGTCCATGTGTCTAATGACTTTCATCATTTGATTTCTCATCTCAGTCTTAGTGGGAGGTTTCTTTCTTTTAGCTTGAGTTTTCTCCTGCCTTATCTTTCTTGCCCTCTCAGCTAAAACCTTGAACCTTGTAGCAGCATCTAATAGCATCCATTCAAGAGTAGTGTATCCAGTCCTTATTTCTGCAGAGGCTTCAAGGAAAGGTTGTTCATTGTTCCAATCTTCAATTAGCTTCATAGTAGCTAAATTGGCCTTCTCTTCCTCTTTTTTTCTTTTCTCTTCAGCTACCTCTTATTCAGCTTGTAATCTCTTAGAAAACTCATAATCACATAAAATCTGTTCTTGCCTATTCTTGAACTTCAAAACTGGCTCAGCAATGCCTTTCCCCTTTCCAATGTCTGGTAGAACCACTTTAGTCTTCACAGGCTCAATAACTTTTAAACTTTTACCCAAGGGTTTAGGTCCAGTAGGTTTAAGAAATAATGGAACATGTTCAATAGTAGGTGCAGGGTTTGTTGAAGTTTTGCTTAAATGAAGTAGAGTACCAGCAGCCTCCTTCTCCACATCTTTAGATTTAGGTGGTGATATAACAGTGGTTGTGACTATGGTAGATGTGGTTGTTACAGCAGTGGGTGTATTTAAAATAGCAGTGGATAAGTTTACCTCAGATGAAGTTGCAGCAGTGGTTTCAATTGAACTAGCAGTGGTTGTAGCAACACTATCAGTGGTTGTTGCCTGCTCAACGTCCTTCTCCTTATCTTCCACTACAGCTTTCAAAGCATCATTTATCACTGCTTGATTTCCTTCCTTGGTGATCACCATATAATTATCACCGTGATCTGCACTATCTAAATCCAATTCATCATCCAAGTTGTCATCCTCCCCTGAATCCTTGCTCTTACTCCTCCCCTGTTTGGATGCATCCTCCAAACTATGAACACTTGAGGAGCTAGTCGTCTTTTGCACCTTTCTGATTCTCCTTGAAGCAGCAATCCCTGGCCTTCTAACTCTCTCCAAAACAGATACCCTGTGTTGCAGTTTTCTGATATGTCTTCCCTGAAATAGTGCAAGCTCCTGAAGACCAGTGATAGTTTCTTCCATTTTGGTACACTTAACCGTCAATTCATTCAATTGTTTAAGAATATCCTCCCCACTTCGACCTGTGTCAACTGGTCCGAGAGGTGGTTCATTGGAAAAGTCATTATGTAATTGGTCAGGATCCGTCAATTCAATTTCATGTTCCAAACGACCCTCATCACTTCGAGCTGTGTGACCTGCTCCGAGAGATGAATCCTTGGGTATAGAAAACATAGCATCAGACCTAGCTTGATCATCTATGCACCCTGAATTAGCCAGTTGGCTTGGGATTCCTCCACTTGTGTTGAGTGCCAAGGAACTCTCCACATTAGGAGTTGCCAAAGGTTGGGTCTTATTGATGATTCTACTTCCCTGACCAGCATCTAAGCCTGAGTCAGTAGTGGAAGCCCTTCCAATCATGTCACCTCCACTCCTTGTGATAGCCTCATTAGCTACACCACTAACACCAGCCTGAGGTAGCTTGGTGCCCTTCCTTCTCCTCCTAGTAAACAGAATCCTTTGGGGTTCAGAAGTTGAAGTTAAAGGTTCAGCAGTGGGTGCAGATGTGATAGCAGGGGTTGCAATTGTGATAGCAGGGGTTTCAGTATCATTGGGTTGGGAAGGTTATGGTTCAGGTACATCATCATACTCAGGAATATCTGGCAAATGTATTATATTAGGAAACAATGGGTTAACTCTTCATGAGAAAGTTGGATTTTGATGCCTCATGTGTGCAAATACCTTAGGAAGCATATAATGAACCTCATACTTCCTATTATGACCAATAGGTTCTTCAATCTGACTATCCACAATCAATTGAACAAACCTAGGATACAAGTAATACTTACTCTTGTCCCTAATATTCTTCAAAAATCCATCAAAAAACATCCTAGACCAATTGAATTTCCTCCCTTCAGAAAGACAGATAATGGCAGTTGCAATTTTGGAGGGAAACTCATCAAAGCCTGTAGTCTTAGAGCATGCCCAATGGTAACGGCATAACGCCGTTGGATGGCCAAATAACGCCGTTGGAGGCGTTACTCCGTTGGAGGGGTTGAGAAATCACGGCGTTAGTCCCTGCGCGTTGGGTGTGTAACGCCCGTTAAAGGGCAAGAAAAAAAAATTCAAAAAAGTTACAAAACCAGTCCCTCAACGGCTACTAGCCGTTATATTTTTTAAAAAATTTACATAAAAACCCCTAACGACTAGGTTTTACAAAAAAAAAAGAAAAAAAAAAGAAAAAAATTCAAAAACATTTTTTTACCACTATAAATACCCAACTAAAACTCTATTTATTTTCACACTTCCATAATTCAAATTCACAATTTATATACTTCCTCTCACACTTCCATAATCCAAGAATCAAGTTCGTTCACAATGGATCCAAATGAATTTGGTGATATTCCTCTGTCTTGGTCAGACGTTGATGACGAAGAGGACTTCCAATTTATGGCGTCCGCGTACGAGTATCACCTTCAGTTGTAACAAGAAGAAGGTATTGAATCTCAACATCCTACTCGTGCTCGTAGCCATATATATCGTGAACGTGAGCTTGCAGAAGAACGTCTGCGCAATGATTATTTCGTAGAAGGTTGTAAGTATTCAAACCGAAATTTTTGTAGAAGATTTTGTATGAGCCGGAAACTATTCCTGCAAATAGTTGAAGGTATTGAATCTTATACTTCCGATAATATTCCAGATCATTTTACTTTCTTTAGGCAAACACCCGATTGTACGGGTCGAATGAGTTTAAGTGCTCTAATGAAGTGTACGTCTGCCATACGCCAATTGGCGTACGACACCTCACCCGATGCATTTGATGAATACTTGAAAATGGGTGCGAGTACTTCAAAAGTATGTCTTAATAATTTTAATAAATGCATTATTGATTTGTTTGTGTCGTAGCATTTAAGAAAACCAACATGGGCCGACATTCAAAAAATTTATCAACAACATGAAGAAAAACATGGTTTTCCGGGAATGCTTGGTAGCATTGACTGTATACACTGGGAATGGAAAAAGTGTCCAGTGGCTTGGCAAGGGCATTTTGCTAGGGGTGATAAAAAATACCCAACAATTATGCTTGAAGCTGTTGCTTCTCAAGATTTATGGATCTGGCATGCATTTTTTGGGATGGCGGGGGCGAACAACGATATTAAAGTTTTAGATAACTCTCCGTTATTCGACGACCTTCTTGCTGACAATGCCCCAAGAGCACCTTATATGGTCAACGGAACTAGGTATGAACAGGGGTATTACTTGGTTGATGGAATTTATCCACAGTTGGCAACTTTCGTCAAATCCTTCACGGCAACAACAGATGAAAAACATACGTACTTTAAAAGGATACAAGAAAGTGCCTGAAAGGATATTGAACGTGCTTTTGGTGTGCTTCAAGGCCGTTGGGGTATACTAAAACAACCGGCACGTCAATGGGAAATTGCCACGATACGTAGAATCATGTATTCTTGCATTATTTTGCATAACATGATTATAAAAGATCAAAAATTTGCATTACGTGACTATAACGAAATTTGCATTACGTGACTATACATGGACAACAACAAGAGAGAGACGATGATGAATAAGTATTTGCTATGTTTTGTTATTTTTTTCTTTATCATTTCCTTTATGTTGTAACGTTTAATTTGCGGTGTGTTTTTTTAATTTCGATGTATTTTTTTATTTGTTGTAATTTTTTTTCGGTGTATTTTTTTAATTTCGTATTGTAATATGTTTTCAAATTTAATGTTATGTTTAGTTTAATAAATGAAGTGTTAGTTTTAGATAAGGGGTTGAAATTGAAAATATGAAATGTTATTGATGTTATTGTGATGTTATTGTTGTGGGTGTTTTTTGGGGATGTTAAGGTGAAATGTTAAAGCTGATGTGGCGCTGATGTGGACGGTGTTATTGATGTTATTGAGTTATTGTTGTGCATGCTCTTATTACTCACACACATCAGCAAAGTGTGAATCAAAAACTTCCATTGAGGGGAAAACATACCTTTAAGAAATTTAATTTTATCTCCCTTTCTTTCATAACCTAACCTTTCTAAACCTTCAAAAATGTCATCATTAGAAAGATTAACTACTCCATCAGCATCCTCTAGCTTCAAGACACCTCTAATTACATCCTTATTAACCAAAATCTCATTTTCATCCACAACAGTCCGAAGAACCTCTAACCCATCTTTCTCCTGAATCTCAGCATTCCACCAAAATTGATGTACATATGTTTTAAGAATTGTGGGTGCTACTGTTAACGTAAACTGGATTGGACAGTGGTTAAGGAAATCAATCATCTCATAGAAGTCTTCTGATTGATTGGTCTTGATCAAGTATGCAACTAGGTTATGGGTTTTGGAATACAACGTCGGCATTGTGATTAGGAATAGGATATGATGTGGGATTGTGAATTAAGCAGTTGGGAATGGTTAGGGTTTGTATAAAGCGCCAATTGGAAGTTATTTGAAGATCAATTAAATGATCTGGCAGTGATTTGGGGGAATAAATACGTTATCACCAAAGTTACAAAATAGCCCCTCAAGTTTCCATCGGTAGCAAAAATGCACTAGCAGTGGTTTGATTATCACTGGCAGTGGTTTTAAATGCTCTAGCAGTGGATACATCACCAACACTCCAATCTTTTGATCAGAACTTCAACAGCAAATTCTGAATCAAATATAGGGATGACATGCATGAGTTTGAAGGATTTGAAAACTATTTTTTTTAGCTACTCTTACATACTCCAAAAGATCCAGAATTTACACAAATCCTTCAACCTACATGTCACAAACACAAACCAAACACTTGAAACAATGTTAAGGTTAGCAGTGGTTAGAGAATAACTAGAAGTGGTTTCATAATTCACACTGGCAGTGGTTAGAACAACACTAAACATCCAGTCAAATGGTCAACTCCAAGTCATTAATCCAGCCACCAAAGTCAAAGACTTCATTTACTCCTCAACAAATCATACCTTCCACACATTTACTTACTGATATCTCACTTAACTCTATTAAAGAGTAAATCACCCACATACCACTCACATTTCCCACATACCCATAAACCTTCTTACTAAAATCACTTCAAAACCATTCACCATGAGCAAGTCAAACCCTGTTGATCTCTCATCAGACACTAACAGCTCTTCCTCAGACAGTGTTTGGGATGCTTTAGTTGCACAAGGTAGGGTTGACCAGGAAGATTCATCAAGGAAAAGATCTCGCACAATCATGAGCACAAACCCTTCACTTCCTGGACCTTCTTCCATTCAACCAAGGCCACAAAATGCCATCAAGAAAGGATCTAGTTCTGAGTTGAGCTATTTGCCAAGTTATTTATCTCCCTATCAAAACATAGATGATGAAGATTCTTCCAAAGTAGTGTTTGTGGCTCCCCTTGCATCAATACCACCACCAGAACCTATATCAGCTACACCTTTGCAAGTAATCCTTCTACCACCAGTTGGTCCATCTTCTTCATCACCACCCATCAGAGAGAGGGTGATAGGGCTTGCATGCCCCAAAGTGTGACATGTTATTGGAGGACCAAGAGTTCAGAAGGATATGCTAGAGTGGGCTATTGCAAGGAAGCCTTAGGTGGTGTTGGTGTATGTTGTGAAGCTTGTGTCTTTAGATGGTTGTTTTAGTATGTGGTCTTTTGATGTACTCTGCTGATAGTCTGTATTCCATGTTTGTAACATCTGCATCTCTGTATGCAGATCTTATCTTATGAATAATAGAACCATGTTTTCCTTTTAAGTCCATTGCATCATACTGGTTGTGATTGATTTGTTTTAATCTGCAAAATAGTTAGTGGAAACACAAAAAGAACAAGTAGTAGATATAACAAACTAGCAGTACTTAAGATTTTACCAATAGCAGTACATCATTTACAAACTTTTACAAAACAAATTTGAGATTTAGAGATTTATCATACATATACTAACAACAAGGTACTGAAACCTCCCCACATCAAATGCTTTTGTGAGAAGATCAGCAACATTGAAGTCAGTATGAATTTTGACCATTTGAATAAACCTTTTCTCATTACAATTTCTAATAAAATGGTGCATTATCTCAATATGTTTAGTTCTAGAATGCAAAACTTGATTTTTGATAATACAAATTGTACTGTTATTGTCAATGTAAATCTTAGTATGCATAAAATTATACCCAAAGTCCAACAATTGATTCTGAATCCAAAGAACTTGACCACAGCAACTAGCATCAGCCACATACTCAGTTTCAGTGGTGGAATTGGCCACAATTATCTGCTTCTTACACTGCCATGAGATTAATCTACTTCCAAAAAACTGACACCCTCTAGTAGTAGACTTCCTATCCAAACTAGCACCAGCATAATCACTGTCTGTATAGGCCACCAAATCAAAAGGTGAATCTTTAGAGTACCAAAGGCCAATTTAGGATGACCTTCACGTATCTAAAAATTCTCTTCACAGCATTCATGTGTAATGTGTTAGGAGTAACTTGAAATCTTGCACACACACATACTGAGAACATAATATATGGCCTAGATACAGTGAGATACATCAGTGATCCAATCATGGATCTATACATCTTAACATCAACCCTGGGACTTCCATCATCAGGTAGCAGTGGTTTCTGAGTCTCCATAGGTGTACTTGCACTCTTCACATCCTGAAAACCAAACTTCTTCAAAACATCTGCTACATATTTGTCTTGACTGATGAAGATACCATCAGTTCTTTGTTGAACCTGTAGACCCAATAAAAATGTGAGTTCTCCCATAGAACTCATCTGAAACTTATCATGCATAAGTTTCTCAAAATCAGTGCACAGCTCCTTATTAGTTGAGCCAAAGATGATGTCATCTACATAAACCTAAACCAGCAAAATATCATCTTTGTGCTTCCTAACGAACAAGGTCTTATCAATCAACCCTATTTTGAAGCCATTGTCTATCAAATAAGTAGAAAGGAATTCATACCATGCCCTTGGAGCATGATGCAACCCATACATAGCCTTCTTTACCCTGTAGACCTTATCAGGATGATCAGGATCTTCAAAACCGGGAGGTTGACAGACATATACCTTCTCATCAATGGTGCCATACAAAAAGGCACTCTTCACATCCATTTAGAATACCACAAAATTCTTAAATGAAGCATAAGCCAAGAACAGTCTAATAGCCTCTATTCTAGCAATAGGGGCAAATACTTCATCATAATCCAGACCTTCAGTTTGTGTGTATCCTTGAGCAACCAACCTCTATTTGTTCCTTACCACAATACCTCGTTCATCCCTTTTGTTTCTGAACACCCATTTTGTTCTGATAGCCCTTTTTCCATTAGGTAGATCAACCAATGTCCATACCTCTTGAAGCTTGAATTGCAACAGCTCCTCTTGCATTGATTCAATCTAGCCCTCTTCTCCTAAAGCTTCTTCAACTCTTTTGGGCTCCTTTTGTGACAAAAAGCAAGCAAAAAAACAATTTTGCAAGTCCTGATGACTGTTCCTTTTATGAAGTGACCTTGCAAAGAAACCTTGTTCATGAAAGGTTTGATTTTTCTGAGACATGCTTCTTGTTTGAACTGGTGTATTCAAATTTCCAAGTATTTTCTCCTTGGGATGATTCTTATGAACTTTGGTAGTAGGAATTGGACTCTCTGTGATGACTGTTTCCAAATTTGTAACATTTGCATCATTGAAATAGTCATCCAGATTCTCATCATCAGTTGGAGTATCCCTTTCTTCTAAATCAGACATGTGTGGATCAGTTGGATACTCATCTTCACCAAATAGTGGCTTGGCAGTGGGTCCAAAGAAAGTACTGCCATCTAAGTTTGCAGCAGGGGATTCACTTGTACTAGCAGTGGTATACTTTGGGTTAGCAGTGCTTTCATTATGCTTAGCAGTGATTTCAAAAGTTTTCTTCTGCTTTTCAATTTCTTCTACCAACACTCAGTTTTCTTTCTCTTTAAGAGGATCTCCCTTATTTCCCGAATCTACAACATCATCATCTTCTGTAGGACTCTGCTTTTCAATGATGGGTATGACAGGACCAGCTTTCCACTTCTTAATCAAATGGAACTCTTTTGAAGATTCATCTCCTTTAGGGTCTGCTTCTGCATCAGAATTCTTCTGTGTACCTGCATCAACATTAGTGGATGTACATGCATTGATAGGCTCATAATTCATTGACTTGGTTAGCATATCAATATTAAACAGCCAATCTGGTCCTTTGGTCTCAACACTAGGAGATTCTTCATTGAACCTAACATGAAGGTTCTCTTCAACAATTTTGGTCATCCTATTGTATACTATAAAGGCTTTGCTATTGAAAGTGTTAGGAATTGGAAATTCCAGGTTAAAGTTTCGGTCACCCCCAATTATGGTCTAGCATATGTTAGCTCGTAGACGTGTCGTTATTTACGTTATTCAGTAGTTAATTAGTTAGATAGTAGCGTAGAATAGTTTAGTGTAACACCGTGGAGGAAGGACGGGTCTTTACCCACTGTATGCCTGATCCATAGCTCGACAGGAGGGCGTTTCATTTGTAACTATAAATACCCCTTCCATCCTTGGAAGGGATGTTGCTTCTTGAATCTAACCTTTCACTTTTTGTTAAACAACTCTCTTTCAAGAAATAACCTCTCTACTCTCTTCATCTCTCTAATGGCTTTCTTGTATAATTATAATCCTAGACCACCCGAATCATCAAACAACATAATATTCACGATCCAACAAATGGTACCAGAGCCAAGGTAATTGTGTTTTGATGATTCGTTTGGTATTTGTGCTCGATTCTATGATGCGGTTTGATACTTGTTGATATGGTTTTAAGGATGATATGGTTGTAAGCTTGTTAACATGGACTTGTTTAAATCTATACATGGTTAAAACAGTTTTTATCAAGCTTTCTTGTGAACTGTATTGGTCCTAACATTTGATATGGTAAAAAAGCTTGCGAACTGATTTTAGTAGTTATTTGAATCTGGCACACATTCATTATACGGTTTATGATATGTTGTTAACAACAATTGTTGGATGCTGCTGGTTTTTATGAGCTGTTTTCAACTTCTGGTTTGCTTGCGATTTGGTCAAATTCATACATGCGAGTTAACTGGTCTCATTATGCGAGTTGTCAGTTTTTGGTTTGCTTGCGATTTGGTCAAATTCATACATGCGAGTTAAATGGTCTCATTATGCGAGTTGTCAGTTTTGACTGCAACTCTAGGTTCAAAGTTCCCAATGCGAGTTGACTTTGGTTAAATGCGAGTTGACTTTTGAGTCAACTCAAGTCAAATGCGACTTGACTAATATTGTGAAGATGCGAGTTGTCATGTTGCAAAAAGATGTGGATTATAAAGGATGCGAGTTGTCTAAAATATGTTTTAAAAAAGTGAGTTGTGTGTTTGACTTTTGAGTCTACAAGTCAAATGTGACTTGACTGTTAATGAAAAATGTTTCAACTCAAAGACTCACAAGCAACAAGGACTCAAATAAAATTTTAGATGTCAAAGATTATTATACAAGGATCTCAGAACATTCGTTTTATCAATTTCAGTCAAGACCAATCAATGATCTTTCACACGAATTTGTCATCATCACTGATCCAACTCTTAACCACTCGTTATCTCTACATCTTTTGACTCTATGCGTGAAGGATAGATCAAAGATAGTTCATGGCTAACATCATCAAAATAACTCAACCATGTCTAATGAATCTCAGAAGTATCTCATGATTATTTGAAGCCAAATCAAGACCTCCAAGGGTATATCACACGAAATCTTTTCATCACTGATTAGGTTCAAGAAAACAAACATACTAAGTTTCAAATATAATATTAAAAACAAGTATTGAAAAAGAAAGTATACCAAAGAACCTCTCGTTATTCAAATCATCTCAATCAAGACTCATTCTTAATCGATCATATCATATAAAATAAACATGGTGTTTCAGTCTGAATAATAAAAACCCTAAATGAGTAAACGATCTCAGATTTGTTCGAGTGTACAGATCAATAAAGATCTAACCACATGTGAACATATACCTCATAGATCGATTTAGGAGTGTCACTCCTTTTGAATATCCGAATCATTAAGTCAAATCAATTAACATGGATGTTAATTATTTTTCTTGATTCGTTCATAACTCATAATTAAATCTTACCTGAAATCACTAGTGAGTTATTAAAGCCGGTTCATGCCCTAAACCATCCCTGTGGCAGTAGCTCAAACCATCCCTGTGGTGAGCTCATTCTAATCACGTTATGCATATGAAGATTGAAGGTTGTTATGTGAGAATAAATGGGTGAGTATTAACTGCATTTGGATGTTTTAATTTTTGAGGAGAGAGGCAGACAGGTTTTGGGAGTGATATTAGGGTTGAATGAGTTAAGTGATATCTTATATTCATGTATGATTAGGGATTATTTGCTGCTACGAGTTGGAACGGGCCGGGAGAAGTTATTTTGGGCCGATTGTAATTTGTATGTAATGTGTGGAACTTATTGGATCGTGTATCACTCCATGTTCGTAGGCCTTCATATGTTTAGGTGTTATTATTTAGAAGGGTTGACCGTGTTGTTAAGTGGATGCATTGGGCATAGTATTGGTAAATTGAATCAAACTATCATCGGGCCTTGGTGTTATTTGGACATTGTTTTTTTTACTAAGTCTGCAATTATTCACTATTGTACGAAACCATCTTATGATGATATGACCGGATGATATACCATATGAAGTGATAAACGTCATTACAATTGGCCTTATATTTGTGTGTTTGTGGGTTGATGAGATGGGCTTTATGCGTTTTGATGGATTTAATGGATCTTATGGACTTATGTGGATAGGACATGTGTTTTATATGCTTTGATATGATGAGTCCATGGACAACATTTGGTGAATGGATAATCATGGGCTGAGTTATTGCATTTTGCTCATGGGCTTAATGAGGTTTTTGATTGAATGGACTTGAACTTTTGAATGAATTAAACCAGGCTTAATGGATTTTTGATCGAATGATTATTGATGACAATGAGATGTGTGATAATGAGATTTGATGATGAGTTTTGATTATTGAATGAGACTTGAAGCAAGTTGATGATGAAATTTGTTGTGTTTTGGGGTTTGATACTTTGGTGTACATAGTTTCGCGAAGTTTATTATGTCACGGCTTGAATTGATGCTTGTACAATGTTGACTACGGGGTTCTTGTACGATATTTCTTATTTGGCTTTGAAGTGAGGTTTTTCGGGCGCGTTTACTTATTTCATCTTCTTTCTTTCTACCTTTCCGCGAAGATGACTTGTTTAGGCGTTTATTGAGTGTGATAAATACTTGGCTATTTAGTTACGTTTGTGATTCTTTCTCGCTTTACCCACAACGTAGCTATCACTTCAGTGTCTCACGCAGTTGAGGATATGTCAAGAGGTTTTGTACATTAGGTACACCGTTTCTTTTTCACGAGGATTAGTACATGCTTAAGTAGCAAATCTGGGGAATTCTACTTCATAATCAAGTTTGATATATTGAGTTTACTTCTCCAAGTAGTCACAACAATAGCCGACAGAATATGTGTATGATGCGTTTACCAAAGGGTTTAATGGTTGTGATGTGATCAACAATTCTCATGGAATATTCTTTGCTACAAAATGACGATGATACTTCACAGTCTAAGCAAAATCTTTCAAGAATCTTCAGCGTCTGTCATGACTTTTCAAGATGTTTGCTTATGACAAGAACTTCTCGTCGTAAACGTTATGATGCTTCTGAAAGTTCGAAACCATCATGGGGGAGAAACGTATACTTTGGTGTGTTACGGTCAACCTCAGGGGGAAGTAGTTTATACTACTTGACTTAGTATGGTTTGTGAAGTTGTCTACATATGGGTAAAGAATTGTTGATGATTTTGTTGATATTGGATAATGAACCATTGATGAACCGCTGCATATTCCCCTAAAACAGATATTCACTGAAACCAAAGTTGTTTGAACACATTCAAACTGACATTGTTTACGGTTTTGTCTTGATTTTGTAAAATCCCACGAAAGAACCTATTTCTCTGCTCAAATCATAGACTTGTAAAATACCGTGACAATAGAAACATCTTGGTAATTGTAAAGTGCATTTCCGGATCTATCTTACGGTTTATTCTTGGTTTTGTAAAATCCCGCGAAAGAAACTATTTCTCGGTTTAAACCATAGAATTGTAAAATCCCGTAATGATGGAACCATCCTGGAGAAAGGAAAGTGTATTTCGGGTTCTTATCTAATGCTGGTGCTACAGTTTCTACTTCGAAGAAGGGATAAAAGGGTGTAGTTCATGAATTGGGTGTTTGTTTGGATTGTCTTCATGGCAGTTTGGTTATTACATGAGTTTTCGAGGTTATGTGCTTTTAACCATGGTCGGGATGAAAACCATTATCATAGTTCACTTAAAATGTCAAAGGAGGCTAGATGTGAGCTTTTAACCAGAAAATGTGACAACGGGGTTAATTCACTATCATTTATTTGAGGTTGAAGTGAAATATCACGGGCGAGTGTACTTAGTATTTGAAGGTATCGGGGATGGTTGGATGAAGATTCTCCAAGATCCTTGTTCGAGCTTATTATTAAAAATGAAGACTTGGAAATCTAGTTATTGTTGGGTGACTTTTTCCTTTTCTTTTACCACTTGGGGGAATTGGGCTCTTATCACCTCAAAATAACTATCAATTTAAGGAATTACGTTGTAGTGCTCAGTGTCACATTCAATTGTGGATTTTCAAGAGGTGGTGTACGTCTTATACTTGATGGTTGGTTGGATGAAGAGTATAGAGTAATTAGAGATTCAATGGAGGATGAAGTCTCGGCACCGCTCTTTGTTACATATGTGCAAGTTTAAGTCACGAGTTTGGGTTAGTTTACTTTAGGGTCAAATTCATCATATTGGGTTTTCTCCATCAGCTGTCACAACAAAGAGCCTACTGAATGATAATGGGGTGATTACAAGTTTTGCCAAGAGATGATGAAAAGAGAGAGATTATGATGTTTGAACACAACAGTTCAAGCCTCGTTCCTAAAGAAAAGAAATGTGTACGCTTCAGTGCGCATTATCTTCTGAAGAAGAGAAATCTTCTTATTATGACCCTTCTCATCAACATGCTTCATGCTTTTTCCATGTGCTTTCAGTCATCAAGTGAACCGGACTACCGTTGCTAGTACTCTTATTCCACTTGCTCAATATAA
Source organism: Chrysanthemum seticuspe (assembly GCA_019973895.1). Taxonomy (NCBI): domain Eukaryota; kingdom Viridiplantae; phylum Streptophyta; class Magnoliopsida; order Asterales; family Asteraceae; genus Chrysanthemum; species Chrysanthemum seticuspe. The sequence continues at coordinate 171,614,258 of BPTQ01000008.1, forward strand.
TGACGATGGCGACATCATGTGCTAAATTGTGCAGGGGAGAAGTGTGAATAAAATACTTTTGGATGATATTCACTTACTGAATCAATAATGGCATCTCCGTATGCAATTCTTGAGGGGGAGAAGAAGTGTGATAATACTGCATGGTTGATTGATATCTGAGAATAAATGGTCATACGGCTCCTAACTATTGGAAGAACCGAGCTTCTTCTTGTCGGGTCATCTTCATCATGTCTTTGATAAAGATGATGGTGTATAAGTTTGTACCACGTGTTCCTCTTAAAAGTTCCACACCATCTAGTTCTCTATCAAAGCAAGAGTGTTTTCTGAAGGCCACCTCTAGATCGGAATCACAGAATTGACCAACAGAAAACAGATTATGACTAACATATTAACGAAGCAAGAGTATTCTTCTAAGAGCCGTTGGTTGACATCTTCTCACGGACTAATGAGATTAATGACAAAGTGCTTCCAGTTGAGGGGCTGATTTCCTTTATGAACATCTTTCTGTTCTTGTTTGATTGGGAGGGATTTGAGTTAAGGGTGCTACATCTAAGTTAACGAGAATGCATTTGGTGAGAAGAAGATGTTAACATTCTATTCCCCAAACGGACAATCTAGAAGAAGGTCAAGTCTACAGTCTGTTCTACATTTTCTGCTGCATGTTAGAAGACTAAAGACGAGTTGCATTTAACGATCTAAAGACTTCTTCTTAATCCGGACATTCATCATAAAGATTGTTAGCTTAGGGGAGAGCACTAATTGGGGGAGAGTGAAAAGTCGAATTTAATCCCCAATTAGACTTGCTCACATTCTTCAGCAAGTTGATTCTCACAAAGACTTCAAGCGATCTTCTCAACAGATTTCAAGTATTTGGGCTTACAAATAGTTGCTGATTATGAAGTATCAAAACCAGTAAATGGGAAGGAGACACGTATCTAAACGCGAGTAAACTTGATGAACTTAATACTTCTAAGTGATTGAAGATATCCCGGGAAGACTATTATCATTACCGTAGAGAAACTCAAGGTTTGACTCATGGCGTTTAGTGTCCTTATTCAAACTACGTGGGGGAAGAGATGTAAGAGACAGTTTCTGAAGATAAAAGAGGCACACAAGTGTTGGGGCATTTTGGGTACTTCGGATTCTTGAGCTTCATACACAATCATTAGGAAAGATAAATGTGCATTGGGTGTGGTGCTATCATTTATTCTTTGGAACTCTATTGTGTATTCGGGCTCTTGAGCTCTATTCTAAGAGACGGGCTGCATCAATTCAACTACTCGGGGGAAGTGGTCTCTTGACACCTTTTGGAATGGATTGCTTCAGACTTCAGTGGAATGAAATTCGAGAAGAGTTATTTATGTGTGGGATGATTATGTGCTGTTTTATTGGATGATATAACCTCGAATGAAGAATCACCGTGATCATTCTTAAAAGGAGCAGCAAGATCGATGATAATGGTGTGTGTCTGTGTGAACCTGGCTAAAGCAAGCTTGTTATATTACTTCAAATCTACTCAACAAAAGGATTTTCAGTTTGGGGGGAAGCTGCCAAAGTCTTGCATTCTTAAAGGCTCAATTTCGTCTTCTCAAGAGCCTCAGAAGCTTTGGTGGTGAAAGTTTAAGAGATGACGATTTCTATCTTCTACAACGGGGCTGTTTGATATCCTTATCTCGGTACTCATATCATCATCTTCTTAAACTATATCATCTACTCTATCTGTGTAAATATTTATCAAAAAACAAAATACAAAAATATAAAACCAACAAAAAGAAAATAGAAAATTATAAAATCTTCAAAAACCCATAAAAATCAGAAAATTTGAAAAATGCCAAAAATATTGTTTTTCTAAGACATGTCTTCTGGTATCGATAACATCTACAGTCTTAGAAATGTAATTTAATAATGATACGGGACCATAGATGAAGTTCGAGCAGGAGGTGTAAATATTCTTTTCCAAAACATGTCTCAAAAGATGGTTTGCAGTTACTTCTGACTGTAACTCGTGCTTAAACCATGGTTTGATATTATTTCAGATAGCAACCCGCTCTTCAAGAAGGAAAGTGCTGCGCTAAACCAATTTTCAAAAATTTCATGCACTTATCCTAAAAACAATATGAGGAAAGTATGTCGAATGACTGCTGTTCCTACACAAATGTTTTTCTTTCTATAAATTCTTCAGAAAAATATTTGGTGTTTTCAAAGTGGTGGAAAATGAGTTGCTTAAAAATCTATCAGATTCATTGTTTTCGTAAATATTTGAAAACTCAATCAATGACTTCAGCGCTTTTTAAACTTTTCAGAAAATTAGTCATTGATTAAGGGGGATAATGTTTTCAAATCTATATCATCTAACAGGCTTATCCAATTATCCTACATACTTAAATGTAAAACATGTTAACCTACGTTGAAGGACTAGGTGCCTAGGATATGATTGTTAGGATTAGATGATTAGAGTTTGATAAACACATTATTCCCATGCCTTAGATGATCTGATTGATATATTGAATTGACTTTTATTAGTCGATTGTTGTTTGGGTGATGTCGACCACCATATATCTGTTTGTATGTCCACTAACGTATGCAGATAGATGGTTTATAAGAATTTTCCCGATCAGGATCCCACAAATGCAGATGATTGGATGCCGAAAGGAAAGGGTAACTATTTCTTGGGTCGACAAAAGAAGAAACGAAGCTTAATTAGATCTCTCTATGGATAGTTGGCATGATGGATGCAACTTAAGAGGTCTCACTGCATCAGTAGATGGTTTTCTTCCAGACCTACAACAACAACAACAACAAAAGCTTCTCAACCACCTAACTTATCTTTGTGCAGTACAAGTAGTGAATAATACCATTTTTAAACAAATTTAACAAAATTGTTTTGAAAATGGGAAAAATATTGTTTTGAAAATAAATTGAACTTTGGAAATCAATCGGACTTCATTTTTAAACATAAGTCACTCAATCAACGACTACGGTCATTGATTGGGGGGGAGAGTGATTTCAAACTTAAGTATTTTCAAACGATATTTCTTCATAACAGTCGTTTGTACGTAATAAAGTGGTGATCTAAAAATTTAATGTTATGTCATGGTATGATTTTCTTTAAAACTCTAAGATCTTTCAAAATGAAATTTTTTCTGTTCTTGTTTGATTGTGAAATTGTTTTATTTTACTTAAAGATATTTTAAAAACGATCATACCTGACACTAACAATCTTTAATGTCGAAAAATTGATCCTTATCAGTCATTTTTCAAAATTAAATTTTGCCACGTCTTTCCCCAAAACTTTATAAATGATTAAAATCAATTGGGATCTAAAATCTCAATTGGTTTGAAATTTTTGATCGGGGGAGAGATCATTATTTAAATCTCAAATCGGTTTTAAAGGGTTATTGTTTCTAAAGCACTCCTTCCTTCATGTTCCAAACGATTTTTAAATACATAATGCACATGATTGTGGAGGAGCATTTAACCAAAAACCAGAAGAGTATTTAAACAAGGCCACATTTTCTCCCATGTTTTCTAAACCTTATTAAATCACTTGGGATCCAAAATCTCAAAGGGTTTGATATTTTTGATCGGGGGATAATTTGTGATTTAATATGAAATCTGATAAATGATGATCGTTTTGACTCAAAGTGCAGGCTGCTCTCCCATATGGGCTAAATGTTTTCGAATCTCGAAGCACCTATTGAGAGGGAGCATTTCAAAAGAAAACAAACTATCAAGGTACAAATGATTTTATGTGTTGGAATCACTCCTAAACCATAATTCAAGTGTTAGTTACTCATATGTAATAGGTAGCTTATTATGGCCTTTATGTTTGTTTAAGATCAAGCTTATGTAGAAGGCCAATAAGCTTAGGCCCATGTCCAATAAGGAAAAGGGAAGGAGTGGGAGTGTTGCCCTAGCTCCTTGCCTATAAATACTTTGTATTAACCTTCATTTGAAGGTTGGTTGTTCAAGTTATTCTCCTGCACATACTCCTACGCATAACCGGTCATATATTATCGTGTGTGTGTTTGGTTCTTGTTCAATCGCCTTAATCTCTTTCTAGTAACCTTGTGTTGTAAATCTGGTGACCTAACAGTGGTATCAGAGCCAAATATTTGGGTGCACACTTTTGTTTTGAAGTTTTTGGTTTTGGTCTTACGCGTAAAGATAACGTGTTCTTTGGTTCACTTAAAAACTTGTTTTTTACACTTTTTAATCCAAGATTCTTGTACTTTCAATGTTTTAAGGTGTTAAAATACTTATTTTTGGCAAAAAGTTTCAAACTTTACGCGTGGATCTAAGTTTTTGAGCTTGTTTTTGTTCGTGGGTGACGCTCTAAGCGTAACTCGTTTAGCCGTTTTGGTTCATCAAGGTTCACACTTTTGTGGTATTTTGGTACTATTAACGCTATTCCATAACAAAAATCTGGTTTAGAAACAAATTTAGGCATTATCTATTTTACGAGTAATCCTACGCGTAGCAAAACCCTAAAACTACGCGTAAGGTTATCCCTGGTTTGATCTTCGTTTTCGTGGTTTACTCCGTGTTTTCCTGAAAATACGTCAAATTTGGATATCTTTTGTACTGTGAAGTGTAAAAGATCACTTGGGATAAAACCCTAATCTTACGCATAAGCATAAAGCTTACACGTAGAAATCCTACGCATAAGATTCATCTTACGCCTAAGCCTAGTCTTACGCATAAGATAATCCTACGCCTAACTTTCTACGCCTAACTTTGTGTCTACGCCTAACTTTAGAGTCTTTTCCTACTTACGCGTAAGCTAAATCTACGCGTAACTCCTTCTTGTTACGCGTAAATTTGGTGTTTTTACGCATAAGTGCTACTTGGATAATTGTGATTTCTACGCCTAAGGACACTTCATCAACAAAGGTTCATTCGACTACAAAGATCCATTTTTACCAACACAAGTTTTCAAAATGTCACAACCACCATACTCTAACTATTTCCCTTACACTTATCCTCAACGACAATAACAACTAAGTCAACAACATCAACAATGGAATCAACAACAAGCAATTTATCAACAACAATTTAATCAACAACATACTCCACAACTTGGAGCAATTCCTCCACCACAAATGGTTCAAACACCGCCAAGTCTTCAAGTTCAACCCTACACAAATGACTTCAATCAACATCCATCAAGGAACACTATGAAGGAACCCACTTCGTTTGCAAAGATGTATGAAGCTTTAAGCATCGAACAATCAATTCATGAGGCTGGATCATTTGATAGACCTCCAATGCTCACTCCAGGAAACGACGATCAATGGGTGATAAGGTTCTTTAGGTTTTGTGATCTGAAGAAGCCACATGGAAAGTTCTTAAAGAAGGTTATCTTGGAAGGTCCATTTGAGATGCCTACTGTCATTGTACCCGGAGATCCTAATGCCATTCCACCAAGAGATGAACAAACAAACATTGCTACTGTTGCAGAATTAAATCCTCAAGAACTTCTACACTATGAAGCTGACGAGCTTGCAATGCAATATATCCTTTTAGGATTACCTAACCCAATTCTTCGTAGTGTTGATGCTCAAAAGACTGCAAAGGAAATGTGGGACCATATTCATCTTCTTATGGAAGGATCTGTACTCAATCAGGAGGATTTGGAATCCAAAATTTACTTTGCTTATGAACACTTCATGATTGAACCTGGAGAGACACTAGAGTCTTATCATCATTGATTTTCAGACATCATCAATGATTTGGATAAACACAACATCATCATGACAAAAATTGCAGTGAATACTAAATTCCTGAGTAGTCTTGGTCCTGAATGGGAGAAGTATGTCATTTTTCTCCGTCAAGCGAAGAATATGCATCATTCTACATATGGATTGTTGTACGATTACTTGAAACCTCATGAAAAGGAAGTAGATCGGGAAAGGATTCTCCGTGCTCAAATTGCTCCACCTACAAATCCGGAAAATCAACAACTTGCCTTATATGCTCAACAAAGTTATCCTCCTCAACAAGCAACTCAACCAACTGCCTCAGTCACACCAAATGATCAATCACAGCAACCTCAACAAAATCAATTGGTTCCTTACAACAACAACAATGATCAAGCCCTTCATAGTCAAACTAATGAGGAATCCGATCCGTTCGAAGCATTGCAACAGGGATTTGTTATGATTGCTAATGCTTTTAGTTGTTATACCAACAAATCTAAAAATCGTATTCGATCCTCATCCAATACACGAAATCAGGCTGTTGTGAACAATGGACGAGTTGAAGTTCAGAATCGTGGTTATGGTCGTCAAATGGGAGGTGGCCAAGGGTTTAATGCTATGGGTAGGAATAACAACAGAGCTCAAGTGGTGGAACAAGGAAATGCTCAGAATGGGTTGAATGGTCTTCGATGCTACAACTGCAATGAGAAGGGACACATGGCTAATGCATGCCCAAAGCCAAGGACTAGGGGCAGTGCTTATTTCAAAGAGGCTCTTCTTTTGGCTCTTAAGGATGAAGCTGGTGGATCTCTCACAAACAAAGAACAGAGCTTTATGGCAGATGCAGACTCAGATGATGATATGGAGGACTTGCAGGCCAATGCAGCTGTTATGTTGATGGCTAATATGCATGAGTTACACATGAGTGAAACAGGCCCAGTGTATGACACTGATGGCTTGTCTCAGGTACCCGAACAAACCTTCATCATATCTGAACTAATATCTCCGCCAATATCTGAATCCGGCATGACTTAGACTGTTCAAAATGAGTCATCTACATCTCATTCTGACGATTTTCAAATAAACCCTGTAGTTACATTTGACGATCAAGATGATCCTATGGTTTCCTTTGATAATCAAATTGACTCCGTGGTTGTACTTGAGGATCTAAATAATGATCATGTGGTGACT